>JAUMHA010368791.1:0-13504 GCA_032359765.1 Saxidomus gigantea | reverse complement strand
GAATACATGAGTTGTCGTTCTTACCAGAATGATTGTCTCGTCATTAAATAAACGGTGCTACTTTTGACATTGATAATGTAGACACAGTCTATTTTTTTTACAGAGTTGTCTTTCGTACGTTTGACATAAGCGCGCGAAATTTCTGATTTTCGCAACGTTTCTGGCGCCATCTTTAAAAGGCGATCATCGCTGAAAAAAAATGGTAATTTTGATTTTTTCTGCTTAATTTGTAGGTAAAATATCAAGAGAAGAAGAGGGACGTTTGAATAAGGTGCTCCTTTCTGGATTGTGACTTTTGTGTCTAGGCCAAATACCTCGGATTATTTTTTTTAGAACTGAATCGCAATGAATTAGTTTAAATTTGTATTGCCCGAACCACATGGGACTGCAATTATTTATTTATTTATTTATTTATTCATTTATTTATTTATTTATAAGGAATTACTTAAATGTCGGATGATACATTTGATATATATACATGTAGGGGGAACATGTATATTTCGAAATATGATTACTTAATTCGTTGGAATAGTTTTGGCTTGCTTTTTATTTCAATTATTCATGTCCTATTTTACCTTGTCAACTTTTTTGAAACTTCTATCATTTATCACTGGTTATCCTAAGGGACTTCATCACTCCCAGACGTCGTTTAACTGCTTCTAATATAAAGTCGGCTCCTTCGCCCTTACTTGGATCACTGCTTATAGAGAATGATTCGTACGTTTCCATCTTTGTTCTTGCCAATAATATAACCTCACTATTACCTCTACATACTACTGCTAGATGGAAAGCAAACATGTAAGTAAATATAAATGTATTATTTCGAGCTGGAACTGATAGTTCGGATCTTCAACAATTCCGGCAAATTATTTTATTCCCAGCAGTGCTGAACAAATGGTACAAGTAATTCTTTGCCATTTCAAAATAGAAAGATGGTCATTGCCAGGACATGTGATCAGTGGCACCATGTCTGTGCCGATGTAGATGTCTATCCTAGCATTTTTGCTATATCAGTTAAACATACATCCCAAAGCAATTTAAAGGTCCATTGCTAAGACCAAATCAAAATTTCTTTTAATCTGGAATTGTAACAGGGAAATACAGATTGAAAGTGGCTTATAAAATCTTATAATAGCCGTGGAATATTTCCCTGTTTGAAATATTGCTGCAGAAAAACAAGTGAATGTTTTGTATTTCCTTAGATTGACCTGGGTGGTCTTTTTGTCCTACTGTCGTATTATTGCATGTTGTTAACAGTCAGAGATATACGTTGCACATTTGAAGTAAAGTTCTTTCAACTCTATAATTCAAAATAGGCATGCTTATTTATGTACAACCTATTTACAGCCTCTTTCTAGGAGACTTCTGATATTTGAAAACTGGAAAACCTACTTTGAAAAGGCAAACTATAATTTACTGATTCTTTTGATCAAATTGTCAACACAATATGGTCACATTAGATGCAGTATGTCATATTTTTCCTTCTCAGAAGACGTCCGTTACAATTCAAGATTTAAAAGAAAATTTGATTTGGTCTTAGTAATTGACCTTTTAACTTACATTTGGTTATATTTACCTCATAATGCCCGAGACATGGCTAAAATAATATCCTCTTTAAAATATCAGTGTCAGCTATTATCCGCTGGGACAAAACAAATGGGAGGCTGTCACATCCTTAAATGGTCCAGTTACTTGACCCTCCTACATCAACAGTCTGCAATAATTTCTGAAGAACACTTTCTAAAGTCTATAATTAACAGGGATTTTTGAAACATGGTTCACCAACTGATGTCTGGGGATGCTGCTTCATGAAAGTGGTTTACAATATTATAAGGATTTACTGACGTACCCCCTCTCGCAATTTCTGCATCCATTACATCTAGACCAGTATTTATTTCTTCATACACCTGACTTAACTACTCATAAATGAACCAATCTTAAATTTTAACGACACATCTTTATAACGTGCAACAGTGTGTATTGCGTGAGTTTCAACAAAAGCCCATCTGCCATAAGCCTTTGTGTCATATTTTCCCCGCTAGTTTCTTGATACATTTTTTTCGTTGCCAAAGTATGTGATTAAATCAGTTATTTGGTCCGGGCAAATAGCAGATTCCTCAGCAACTTTTTCTAAATATTTTCTAACAGAATAATAAGAGAATAAGAACCTGCAGGTGTGACAGATGAACATACCTATGTAATATTCCTCATGACTGGCGGTGAAGAAGTAGGCAACGCAGTAAAGAAAAAAGAGCAAAGATGTAGCTATAGGGCTATTTACCACTGACACCAGACAGTCAATAGCCGCCAACATAGAGATATTGGCTTTCAATGTACCATTACATCTAAGTATTCTTTTCAGAAATATTAATAACATATCCATTGTTTTCAGACAAACTGTCATCAATGTTAAAGTTATCAAGTTATCTTTGGGGGAAGGAAGGCTGTGAAGGAGCCTGCTCCTCCTCGGACTGAGTTTTTTAACGTTGGATAATGGGGAGCACATGCTGTACATTGTAATCTAGCCCTGCTCCTTTTTAAGATATTCCAGGACTGCATTTTGTATTTGTAAGGTCTCTGTCTCAGTCTTTTAAGATGACAGTTTTGCCAGCAAGGGGAACAGTTTTGGCAATTTGTTCATATTTGCCACGTAAACAATACTTGGCGGATATCTTGTTTAGTAGAGTAAGTGCGGATATTAACCCGAATGGTTATAGAATGGACGGACACGTCGGTTATACAAATAAACTTTATTCCATATTAATGAAATTGTACATAATAAACAGCTTTTTGTATAGAACTAACACAGAAAAGGCATACATATATAAGTATAACCCTACTAAGAAACACAAGAAGTTATTTTGTCAAAAATTATAATGTTAATTATTCGTATGGCTTTTTTGCCAGTTAACGCATCGTATATTAAGAAAATATAGTTCTGGAAAACACTTACCGGCTTTTAGCATGAAACACAATTTAAATACACAAAATGTACAAGATGTTTGCATTCGTAGGAATATTTGTTTATTTTATAAATTTTATAACGTTAATATCAAGGTTTAATTGGCACGAAACATCTTACAATGCATATATTTTAAAGATAAATAGAATCAGTATTTTGTTTATTGGTTAATGTGTTGTAATGAAAGCAATATTTTGTGTATTGTTTTGGGTAAAAATTACCGGTGTTTTGCTTTAAATATATTTGTTTGTGATTTCTGTATTACCTTGTAAATAAAAAAGAAAATGAACGGAAAATACTAAAAATTTCATTGAAATCCCACAGCTGCAATTTCTTTCACTGGCTTCCGTATAAGTAGTACCGTTGGGTACGGGTTCGAAACCATTGGGAGACGTTTTAATTTGTCCTTTTTTCAGTGCTTTTTTCGAATTTTTACGAAAAGCACCTCTCATAAAAAAGCCCGTGAATATCGAGTACTGAAATTAATGCATATACATGTATATGCAATCGACGATATTACTGAAAGATTCAGACACATATACAGCCAGTGAGGGGGACATTTATCAGTTTTATAAATTAATGAAATGTACATACATGTATCAAAAGAGAATAAAATTATGAAATTAAAAAGAGAGAAAAGAAAAAGCAAAATCAAACAATAATAAAAATAACCATATTTCATACAAATAATATTATAATTATTTGTATAATATAATATTATAATATTAAGTAGCCATCTAACTGTAAAAAAAACAACATTTACAAATTCTTACGGAGACTCGAACCAGTATCATCCAAGTTTTGTAGTTCTGTGCGTTACCAATTACGCAAAATTGCTATTTGATGGAATTCCTGTATAGAAAACGATATATTATAATAAACGCGTAACGGTTAGTATATCGTGTAAACATATCATCTGCCTTCAGTGTTTTACCTGCACGGATGTACTTGTCTAATAGGTCATAGATCCTGGGTTAAAAATACTATTATAATGAACATTCCTATATATACAAAAGCAATATCAAAGACATTTGGTCAGTATAAAATGTTCTATCAACAACGTACCTAAGAATCCAATTTTCATCATTTTCAACAATGTCACAAGTTTTGTAAAATTTACTCGAAGTTTACAGTAAATGAGCCTTCAATTGGCGCACGACAAATCGCACACTGTTGCAGCTTGTCGTTACATTTCTCACACGTTGCCAAATGACAACACGGAAGACACACGACGTTCATATCTTCATCGTAGCAGACCTTGCACAGCGCCTCGTCATCTGTATCTTCTGAAGACGAAAAAGATATCCTTGTTTTAAAAGATCACAAAATACTATAATCAATTAGTTTTGATATAAATAATTGCTCAGTTTGAATGCAGTCAGCCTGCGCAGTCGCTGACTAGAAATCATTATTGGTGGAAAGTGGTGAGTTCGGGTCGCTCAACCAACAATGACACGTTATGTGAGAAAATTGCAGGTTCTAATGTAGCAATGAGGTCTAGTTCTGGTCCTTTTACATAATAATGTTTAGGATAGACTGCCCTATTACTACAATATTATTGAAACGGGTATTAAACCACAAAGAAATACGTGTTGAATGTACATGTATATCGTTTCGGACACACTGTTCCCCCGTTTCATCATTACAGTGTTTCATAATCGCTTGTTTCATATATTTATTCGTTTATTTCAGTACTCCGTAACCTCTCGGTTAGGATAGAAGAAAAGAAGTAAGGGTCTTGGCGAGTTCACCAGGGAGGAAATCCCACTGTCGGCCAGGACTATTAATAATTAAAACATAAATAAGTCATAAAAGATAATTACCTGACCATCTTTATAGTTATATAACACGTTAACCACATACTTATCACGATACTTATCTGATTAACTAGTTACATAACACGTGATATCTAAAATATCATTATGTAGGTATCTGTTGGCAGTAGTGGGCAGAAACATACACTTTTTTGTGTTGACATAAGTATCTGTCAACATAAAAGTTAACGCGATAATGTTAATTCAGTGCCTTACTAGTTATACAACGTGATAATTAAGTGGTTATGTGGTGGCAGACGTATACAACCATATATTACATCTAGCCACATATTCAAGCACCTGGTAGTCATTTCTTTTAAATTGCAATCAGTGACTTTTTGTTTATAATTCCCAATCATTCATTGCATCCATTGTTTATATTGATTTCATGTGGAGTTGTTCCAAAATCTAGTTACTTTTGTAATTTTAGAACAGACATTATTAAATGTATTTCTATAAAAACACTTTCTTTCAAGGAGACCGCCCAATAAACATTCCTGCAAAATTGAAACAAAGCTTGCACAGCGTTCAACCAGCTAGTAAACATTCCTCAGTTTGGCTAGAATGGCTTTAAGGTGTAGAATAGGATGTTGTTCGAAAGTGTTTCTTCTTTAGCTGTTGCACTCTTTATGTGCAGCGGGTCATAAAGGTTTGAGAAACATTAGAAAACGACCATATAATACAGAATTTCTTTAGTTGTGGCAGACACTGTGTAAAACTAAGCGGAACCTAATAAGCAGTTTTAATTAAAGTCAACAGAAGTTTGAATGCGAATGACTGAGATTTCGTTGGAAAGTTATTATTTCTACTGCTATTATGGGTTAAATTCTAAAAACGCAATTACTAAAATTGAGTGTTTCTTCTACGAGAAACAAGGGTCTTATTTTGGTACTTAGGAAACATGTATCAAATTCAATTATAAATGGCGCGAAGACTAAAGGTTTAATGCAATTCATTAGTGGTTAGTAAAGGTACATGCATATAGAAGTTTGCAGGCAAACATAGGCGCTTCAACAAGTATAGATAAACAAGTGAATATAACATTGTAATGCAAATTTCGCAACCGTTTCATACATTTTTAATAAATTGGTATTCCTATTTATAAAAAGGTTGTTATAAGGTTGCAAATATGATGTTATTCTAAACGGTTAGAAATAAGTATTACAGTATGATAATTAACCTGTTTTTCTTTTTTATACTACCTATAATTAACCTGACGACGATAATTCTCTTTCTGCATAACCACTAACAGCTCAATTAAATATATTTTCAAAGTTGTTAATAAAAAACACATTCATTCAACTCACCATCGGACTCTATCTTACTCTTCGGAAATGTTATCTTTGTCTTGAGTACGAATTTACGCTTTTTACCAATCCAAAGTGGGGGGACCTCAACGGTGACTTTAACTGCTGTTTCACTGTCAAAGCATTCGGAGAGGGTTGTAATACACGGAGAGATCATTGTGGTGGCTGTATAGGTCTTACTGGTACTATCATCAGTGTCTGAAAATGTTATTTGACAGTTATGAAATATTATGTGTCATTTTGTCAATACTTAAATGGTCAGGTTAATCATATCCTACTTTATTTATTCAGTCAGAATGAAAGTACTGATGAAATACAATAATACGTCACTATAACGACACTTTAGGATATTGCTAAACACGCGCAATTAAATTACTCCCTCTGGCTTTTTACCTTCACTTTACATATATCTAATCAAATATTTTACTTACATAAAATCAACTGTAAACTGAATCTATTTTTAAAACTAACACGGTTACATTTACTAAGGGACAACGGCGCCTTAAAATTGCAAAATTTCCTGTAATAAATGTGTAACATAGGAATGCTGTCTAGGTATGCGTGTGTTATATGTGTTCATCTATGATGATAAATACACCTTTCTCTTTTATTGGAATACATTTTATGACAGCTTTCCAAATTCCAAATGTCATTTCTTCTGACTTACAATATCATTCAAAGGGTAGTCCCATCAACATTTTGGAATGACGTTTATAACAAATTTTCTCTGACAACCAAAATATACAAACTTACTGAACACTTTTATTCCTGTTATATATATTGCGTAAAACCATAATTCTCGTCAAAAAGAATGTATGAGACATATTAACAATTAATGGAGAAAGGTCTACATTCCGGGATGTTCATTCCCTTCGAAAAATCCTACATAACTAATATTTAATGTGTTCATAATTATACATTTAGCCTGCATAATTGGGCACCGATTTTGTTGCTCGTCAATAATTAAAGTTACCTTCTTCTACACATGTTCCTTCTATAGTTATATGTTCCCCTGCTTTACAACGCATAAGATACACCAACCCAACCGTACACGCCATGCCAACCAAGAAACATAGAATAACACCGAATGCAACGAGAATGTAAACAGTCGATGTCTTAGTACCTGAGAAAAGAAAAATAAATAGAAAAAATAAGTACATTAATCGCACGCTCAGTGAATTTCAGCTACTAAAACTACATATGCCTAACTAAATGTATAAATCAAAGTGTATTAAAAATGTAAAGTGAATATTCTTTGCTAAGTATATCGTTTGACAAAAAGAAACCACTCAACAATTAGCATACCGTCATCACTCAAACAACCTCCAAGCCGTCTTTTGCGAAAACGGGATGTATTTGCCGGCATGTAGAATTTCGGTACGTTTTCGACAGATTTGGCTGAGCTGTAGAGTTTTCCGTTATCGTTTGATAATTCATTTCCATTATTATCATTGCAAATCTCAGAATGCCGTTTACATTTGTTGATAAAATGTTCTGAAATGAAAGGAATTCAATATTGCGTTTGTTTAGCATACGTTAAATTCAATTTTGTTTCTTTTACATTAATTCTACGTGACTCGTAAGCTCCAATTTTCACCTGCTCTCTATGACGACTGTTCCCGGGGACTCTGACGTTAAAAGAATGATCGGAGGAAGTCGCGGTAAAATTTCGCCGATAGGATCCGATCGCGCGACCTCCAGGTTAGAAGTCTAACACCCTACCTCAATAATTAGAGGACGTAATCAAACTTGGCCTCTAAATGATTAATGCAAACTATGATATAATTAATTAAGTTTGTTACTTACTACAAAGTTCAAATTCTGACGAGCCTTTTCAGAAGAAAGAAGCTTTGTCCACCACCTCATTCAGGCCTCATCTCCGAGGTGAATTTTTTTATTGATCTTACTGTCATACGGAACTCGGTTGTTGCAAGTTAAATTAAGATCATACCAGGAGATCCCAATATCATTTGTGATCATTGTTTCGGTTTTAACACACCCTTAATGCATTTAATATTATATTATAATAAAACTATTTTTCAAAGTGATTAAGAGATATGTATTTATTTGTATTGGCTAGTTTAAAAAATTGATTCCAGGTAATAACAATGATGTGATGAACGACCCTCGCAAATAACCCCTATAACATGATGGCAATGTAACAGCTTACCTGGTGACTGACTTTTTTGCAAAATTTAATGCTTATTAAACTATTCAAACTAAGGTGCTCGGCATTAGTAGACCACCAAGAATACTTGTTAAAAATCTTTGATATTCATAAAAAATTACCACGGTTTTCCACAAACGTAATCCCATAGGCTCTTAAGCTTGGTCAGTGTTAAGGAGAGGGTGTTGCAATATCTTTCATATTTGTAATCGGGAGGGTTTCGTTCCATTTTTCTACATTTTCAAAAAAGTGCATCGCAGATTTGCAAACAATGTTCTAATTGAATCAAATCTATCAATGTAGAAACTTGAAAGGGAGACTGTTTGATGCATGAGCTTGTACATGTATCTCAGATCTTTATTGAAGATTACATTAAAACTTTGAGACATTTTTGGTGTAGTTCCGGACCAAAACTTAGATTTCACTATGACTTTCGTCTGCTTACGTAGTCGAGTGGTTAGAGCCGCTGATTTGAAATCATTGTTACCTCTCATTGACTGAGGGCCATTGGTTCGAGCCCTGCTAGCCTACCAACCAAGACTCTTTACATGAAAGAATTGAGGGTTTCTTACGACGGACATGAGTCTAGTTCAGGTTCTTTATTGGAAACGATGGTTAGGTAAACTGGCCAACTGTTAAAATGATCAAACACGGTTAGAACGGGTGGTAAACTCCTTTAACTATTTTTCCCTGCATTCACAATGAGAAAGCTGAGTAGATAATTTCATTTACTGAAAAATTATATACAGCTTGCCTATACTTTTAAAAATAAGGGAAAATCGGCATCGGTTCAATATCCCCTGGTATATGCTTAAGTCAACACTTTTAGTTTCAGAACACAAACACTTTTACGTTTCTTACTAAATATGTCGGTCCACTTATGGGCCTCGTTTCTAAAATGAATCTGTTTCTTAATCTTCAATATTGTTAGAAACTACAAAGCTGATTAATTGTCCCATACACAATCAAATTCTGGATAGCCTTTTCAGAAACCATTCTTTAAATATCATATTATACGGGGGGCAAGGGGTGAAGAGATTTTTATTCAAAGAGTGACCATAAAATTATTGTCACATGATCAATTTGCATTTATTGATATAGTAGCATACGTTTATTGATATGATAATGATATAACCATGTTCTATTCACTCTTTAACAAGTTTGACATATGCCTGCCCTTCGAAACAAAAAGTGTTTCTTCAAGATTAAAGAGTTGTCAGAAAGCCTTTCTTATTTTTTTTTTAATATTGTTGAAAAAAAACTTCAGTATGATTGTAATATGTATTTATCGGGTTGGAATGTTTTTGGTACAAACAAAGGTCATTTCTGTCAGTGAGACATCTTTGGTAATAAATTGAGAGCTAATTGTAAATGTGATCCTGGGACGCTAAAGTTTGATAGCCGGTTACTGAGAAATGTAATGTATAATGAATATCTGACCGCAACAAAAATGGGTTTGAATTCGGCGTGGGCAGGAAGAGTTGAACTATTAGATATTAGAAAGAGTGATCATGAGATTATTTGAGCTTATAACAATTAAAGGTTGACAACTGGTTTCAGAATTTTTAAAGTTTTTACATTGAGTATAGTCGAAAAACAATTTAAATGGAACTATTTCTGGAGATCCTAAGACAAGCCTGACGAAACATGCGCGCGCGTCGGCAATACTGTATTTTACACACAGTTTTATGAAATTATATCCTTTAGTTCGGACGGACGGACGGACGGACGGACGGACAACGCATAAATGCTATCTCTCAATCTTGGGCAACTAATAATGAACAGCCATTTTTGTCCAACATCATGAAGTATTGAGCTAAGATAGTTGATGTGTATTATTGCCTTATCATCCTTCAAATGCCTTGGCCTAAAATTTGACCCTGCCAAAGGATTTAACATTTTTAATATAGACTAAATACAATCTGACGATATACATTAAAATCTTCTTATCCAAGCAATAAGGCTAAGAGCTTAGATATTTAATAAAAAGTTAGTATCACTCCATCAAGCGTATTAAAATGACGCATCTTCGGTCAAAATTTAACCCGTCTCGGGGTCATCATTTTACATTGACTTAAAAAGGATGTTTTTCGTAATCTTCCTCTCAATAATTGTAATGTCGAGTGTTTATATATAAATTGTACAGCATTGTTTACTTGACCTCTCATAAGACTATTATCATTATGCCCAATGAGTCATATTGGTCCGACCCCTTTGACCTTGTTTTGAGCTGCATTGATGAAATTTGGACTCCGTGCTAAGATTTGCAAACATATATCAACGGATAGATGGGATGATCTTAACCTATTGACCTGCTTCCATTTGTTTTAGAAGCAACAGCAAAATAACTATTGTCTTGTTTGTGAAACTTAAGTCTTGAAATTTGAGCCACGTGTGCAGTTTAGAAAATGACATTCAATGTTTTAACGAACATTTTCAATGATTACATTGAGCGACCTGTGTTTTGGCACCACTAATGGGTTGTTATTATAATTCATTTTGCAATGTAGTATTCAATCAATGTTTAATTCTTTAGAGAGTTCAAATGTATCATGCACAGGGTCAACATCTTTCACTTCTATGCATGACAGTGCAATTATACAATGAACTCGGGTGAGCGATATTGAACCATCATGTCCCGTTGACGAAGCACATAATTTTACATTTTGTGTTTAGCACAAACAAATATCTTCATCCCCTTTTCATTTACCTATGTTGTTTTAGGTCCAAGTCTGCAACATGTACCCAAGCATATTGATGAAAACAAGGTTTCTTAAAATGTTTGCTTACTATGTTAAAATATAGCTACCATGTGTCATGCTAAGTGTTGCTGCAGTTCGTAATATGCTCAGTTCATCTTGGAAGTATTCCGTGGAATTGGTGGAGGCTTTGTAGTGCACTATACACCAACCTATGCTGTAAACGTAAATAAACATCTACTCGATTCCAGGACATAACTCTACGAACAATATATAAAATATTGTTGTTTTGTTATTATCGCCTACGGAGAAGCATATCTCATTTAAGAAAAGAATATACTAAAAGTTGCATTCACCAAAAACATAAACAAACCATCAGTTTGTAATAACCTGTTACAGTAACATATGTCAAGATATGCAGATCCTAGGTCCACACATCTTAGGAGAGTTGGTTTTATTGTTTTATTGATTGGTTGTTCAAAGATGATCAGCTGTCCACCAAAAAAACCAAAGCAATAAAAGTAATTAAAACATCACCTCGATTCCATGATATAACTCTACGAACAACATATACCATATTGTAGTTTTGTGTGCAACTTAATAGATTCTACAAAATAAGATGCATCAGCGCATTTTGTAAGAAATTGGAACCTTATATTATCCGTCTTATAACTATAAAAGTACAATCATGTCAAACGTTGTGATTAATTAGTATACATTTCGTATATCAGATTATCGTTTTTCTTTCTTTGATTTTTAAGTCCATGCGGATCCAGGGTCTTCTCCCTGCGTGAATTCGCCTAGACTCCTGACAGGCGCAGGTTGATGAGAGAAAGATACAGATACAATGGAATCCGGGTACCAGACCCTGTCTTTTTTACGAAAATACCCTCTTTTCTACGTGTCCGGTGTATAGCACTTCAGACTACCTCTGATGTTCGCATATAAATACATTGAAGTAACAGTCTTACTGTGGATGGCCACTGGTATTTTAAGAACAGCACAATTATTCTTACAAAGGTAGACCCTTTTCCATATAAACAATAAACCCCTTATCGAGCATTTTATAGCACTAATACAGACACACACAGCACTTCTACCTTTGGCAATTCAGATACAATAACTAAGATATTTTACACTATTAGATAACATATTTTCATACAAATAAATGTGTTTATGTTACAAATGGTAAGACAAGTAGAATTATGTTCCTACTATAATGAACTTACCATTCCGACGTCGTGGACAGGACTATCGGTATGTTATTGGCGCTTCTAAAATCCCTTTGCCAGGGTGGACGATATATAATTTCTGAAACACGTAATATGACTAGGTTAAGATTAATACATGGATCAGAAAGATAACTTAACATAAGATCACTAGGGATTAACGTAAGTAATGTTAAGTAAAATGTTTAGGAGTTAAATTTTAGCTCTTTGATTGTTCTATGGTTGAAATGCGAAGACGAATCTGAACAAATATAGAAGAGGGACATTCGAATTCGCTCATGAGAACGTAAGTCCAACAAGATCAACCAGTGTCACAGATACAGTTAAGTTTTAATTAAAGCATTAATACCAACTGACTTAACTGGCAGAACGAACTTAATTGTATTAACATTAGGTTTACAGGTCACATGTGTTTTTCTTTTCTTTACAAATAGAACATGTGTTAATCTTGGTTGTAGTAATTGCTTTGATGCTCAATTTCTGTAATGACATCGCACCATTACTCTGTAGATATGTACACTATATTATGTTTTGCTGTCCTAATCAATCAGTACAAATCATGGCAGGATTTCATTTTGGTGCAGTCTGATTATTGTTTTCACTGAACGCTATGCAGTTGGTACAATAAGTGGATTCAAAGCTGATGGACCAGTCCATTAGAGAAAGTCAAGGTTGTTGTTCACAAAAAAATCCACCAAGCGGTGTAAGAGGAGTTATGCAGACAAACTTAGGGTTAGTGTAAACGAAAACGGTCAATAACTCCACTAAAAATTTTTGAACCAGAGAATGCCAAATTAAGTTCAACTACAAACATTTCTACAAAGTTTCATTAAATTCAATCCAGGCGTGTAGACAGCACCAAATCAATACCACTACTCTAACACTGGTTCTTACCAGAAAATGTAAATATCATTGAATTACTGTTGTAACTGATACTTTAAACCAAATGTTAGGCAGTATGCTACATTTTCAAATCAGCTTACCTTTTCCAGATAGCGTTGATCCTTTTGGAATTATTATAGAGGTTTCGACACTAAATTCGTACTTGCTTCTGTCTACAACTTTTCCATTCCAGCACACCCAGTCCGATACTTTCAACATGTACAGAATAGTTTCTTTTGGTTTTGGGATAACGTTTCCTGCAGAATTTAGGAATAAGGTATAGGTGACCTTAAGAACATCTAATTCTTAAGTTTTTTGGTGTTATATTTCTATACATCATAATAATTATTCTCATCCAAATATCGTCCGACGCAAAATAGTTCAACGGTCAGAATAAAACATTAAAAAATGAAATTATATTTCTGAAAACAATTCATGCTTGTT
>JAUMHA010368780.1:0-13504 GCA_032359765.1 Saxidomus gigantea | reverse complement strand
TAAACAATTTCTCAAAATAAACTTAGTACCTGCAACTTTGTTTTCTGAACTGATCTATTCATTATTTATCTTTATCTTTATCTTTTCATCTATCTATATCATTCTCCAAATGTAAACTCTCTTTTGTTTTAAAAATTCGGTCCTTTTATATAGTGACCGTTATTGTTTACATGACGTAAAACTGAAAGTAGAATTTCCCGCAAAACTAGGTCGGATGTGACGTCATAGGTTAACAAAATGGCGGAATAAATACTCTGTTGCAGGAGCAACTTTTAAACAATAAATACACAGTTAACAGTGATTATATTAAAACGTTATTATGGACATTACTTAAAGGTACCTGATTTCATTCTTATACATAAGTAATCGTGACATGTTAAACCGAATACGTATTATTTTTGAATGAAAACACTATATAAAGTGGGTGGAGAACAACATATCAATACAAAGGTGGCAGTTACACGGAGCTGCGTTAGTCCTAGGGACATGGGGCCGAGTAAATGGGGATGTACAGATAATGGATATTATGGGAAGCGATGTTACCAAGGGTGTTTTTTCGAACCTTAAATCATAGGGCCGCGGAGAAACATATGAAGGTGACGTAACACGGGGCTGCGTTAATTAGCTATCATACCACGAGTTGAAATGCTATTAGAGGACATAGAACTGAACTCATAGGCAGGTGGGATACGAAGATTGCGGTATCACATGTGCTGTTTTGATACGTGGGGACATGCGGTTGACTTTAAACCGCCTTGGGTATACTTATGTAAGCAATATGAAAAGGCCGTTACTGATTGAAAAGGACACGGGACTGGGTCCGCGAGACTATGGTGATACTTATAGAAACGATGTTAACAGAGCTGCATTGACCCTAAAGGACACGGGGCTGACTTAACGAAATCGTAGGTACTAGTACACTTATGGAAGCAATATTAAACGTAATGCACTGACAGAAAATGACACGGGGCTGAGTGCACTTGGCCGTGATGATATTAATAGAAACGGTGTTACCAAGGCCACTTTGATACTAGAAAACACGTGGCTGGGCTCATGTGAATGCTGGGTCACAATGGTGTGGTCTGAAAACTAGGGAGCTGTGTTACAAGTACTGTATTGTTATGGGTAACGGGGCTGAGTCCGTGAGAAGGGCATGATACTTATAGAAACGGTGTAACCAGGGCTGCATTGATACACGGGACTGGGTTCATGTGAATGCTGGGACACAAAGGGATGGTCTGAAAGCTAGGGAGTAGTGTAAGAAGTACTGTATTTTTAGCAGGGGACACGAGGCTGAGTCCATGAAGCGGGGATTATACAAAAGAAGCGGTGTTACCATAGCTGCACTACACAGGGCTGCGGGGAAACGTGGTGCCACGGGGCTGCGGGGTAACTACGTGCCATGGGCTTGCTGGGTAACTAGGCTACACGCGCTGAACTTTACGGAGCTGTAGGGTACTTTGTGCTATGGGGCTAACTTCACGGGTCATGGGAAAACAAAAAGCCACGGGGCTGCGGTGTTACTAGGTGCTACGGGGCTTAATTTACGGGGTTGTGGGGCTAAACGGAGCTGCGGGGCTAACTTCCTACTCGAAGTGCCATAGTTTTTGCCTTGTTTGTCTTGACAAAGCTTCGGAAGGAAATATTTTGAAAAAATATATTTAATTGGGCAAACCATACAACTGGCAGGTTATTATTTCTCCAGATTAAAAATGAGCTGTGTTTACGAAAAATGACAAAAAAATGCCTTTGTTTTGAAGAACATATATCGAGAAATGTATCTTTTGAGCAAGAAATACCAGTTGAGCGAGCTATATCAAATCTCTGTCCACCCCAAAACTTACAAACAGCTAAAATTAAAGGTTTAACAATACCACAACATGTCATATTTCTCTCTAACGCATACCTTCTAGCTTTATGCATCCTATGGTGGCATATTTCTGCATACACTTAGCCAGATAATTATCATGAAATGTTTGTCATATTATGTCGAAATGTTTCAGCTAACGGCCATTTTGATTCGATATATTGTTAAATGGTAAAATAAACTAATTGTTACTTCTCTGCCAAGAACTGCATACAGTTACTAAGTAAGCGTTTTCATGAACAGTAAAGCTGTTTCGTGAAAAGAAACAGTTTTCGTGAAAAGTAAAAATATTTCGTGAAAAGTAAAAACGTTTTCATGAAAACTTTTCAAACCTTTACTTTTCTTTTTTTTATTTCTGTCCGAGGGACACCTAAATGTGAGAACAATTCCGATTATAATGTTCCATATATAGCTATCTGAAACGTAATTTATGTAATTATATCTCAGTCGTTCATTTATTATCGTATGCAGTAGTTGGCACTATCATGACTTTTCCCTTTTAAATGAAATTACTTGTATTATGTAAAGGTAAATTTAGATGGATGACACATGCATAGAAACACCATGACTCTCTTGGTTAGAAACATCATAGACAGCACAGACGTTGAACTTATTTGATATTTTTGTATATGTTCCCGTGTAAGCTAATATGGCACACTGATTCCACGTGTTTACACGCCAGCGTAATTTGAGGAACAAACAACGTTTCAGTATGGGAGAGTCGCCCAAGGCTGCGGATGGTCCTTTCAAACATTTCGGTGCATCTAAAAATCCTGAAGACATAAACCTCCAACAAATGCGTATTGCAAGAGTCAACACGGAATTAATTCTAACAAAGAAAAATGTCTGTACTATAACACATAAAACTGATTTTAATAACGCCCACATTATCATAAATGATATAATAGGGAAAAAACGCAAACGAGCTGATGAGTATAAAGCGGATTTTGAGCAACTTCAAATCAACCCAGAAATACAGCGGTCATTACATGAAAGTGGTGTGACATTCGAAGTCAGGTTGTATTATGCAGAAACAAAGGGGAACAGTCAAATGACTAAAGGTTTGTCTCAGTTATTAACGGATAAAGATAGAAAAGACCTGCTTAAGAAAAAGGAAGCTCAAAAGTTGTTCATTTTATTTTTCTATAGAAATATTGAAAACGGTACGAAAAAGAATTCATTTATCCCAGAAATCTTTGTTTTGTCTTCGGGATATACATGGAAAATTTTATCAAAACCTGAGAAAAATTACTTTGATACAAATTTTCCAAAACGAGTTGAAAGAAGGACACTTCAATTCAAATTTGAATTTGTGAAATCTGAAAAAGAAAGTGGAAACATAATAAAAGAAAGTCTAATGGCAAGATCGGGCCACAAAATTGAATTCTCTGTCTGGGACTTCATGGATAAATTTGTAAAATCCCGTAAACGACAGCTTCGTGAAAATTCATCTCTTTATTCAGAATATTTTAAAGATGCCTTTTTAACAAAGAGGAAAAAAAAAATTCCAGCCAAATTTAAAATCAGTACCAATGCATTGAACATACTGAAAAAGCTCAATCTGCTCCAGCTAGGGCTTATTCTTGACCATTTTTCCAATATATGTCTGAAGAAGCCCACGTATCTTGTCAAAGATACAAATCAGACAGAAGATGAAAGTGAACAGAGAGAAGAAGAGGTTGATGATGAAAAGTTTGAAATGCACGATTATATAGCAGAAGTTTATGACGAGACCATTATAAATAGATTAAATGCAGCCTTGCACGAACTTTTGGAAAAAAGCATGAAAGGAAACAAATCGTACATATATCTTACTCACAGATCATTGTCCCAATGGCAAGTTGCTTCTGAAATAACCTTAGCGGCTAGAAAGTCTACAGATAAGAATGAAATAGCAACAAGGAGAAACAGGAGATGTCTTAATAAAGAGAGCCCCTGGAGCAGTCCACCTAGTTTAGACGCAGTTATGGAACTTTTACGTAACGAGTTTAATGGCGAATATCATAAAGGATGGCTGGACAATGAAGACGCCTTGATAAAGTTCAAAAATGGACAAGGAGAACCACTCAGGAATTTTCTATCCACCCGGATAGAAGTGGAATTTACCGGCGCATATATGTGCAATTATGGAACGTGGATGGAGATGAGCGGACACTATTTGTACACTATCGAACAAGACTTCGTTTGTTTACTTGCGAAAACAATACTAAAAAGAAACGAACTGCCATGGTTATTACCATGGAAGAACCCGTTAAAGACAAGTAATAAAGGGAACAAAAAGTGTTTTGACTGGACAGAAAATGTAAAACGAGAGAAATGCATAGCATATGACATAGCAAAATCTAAGCCTCTCTGGCAAAATCACTTCAAAAACACCTGTTGTAGAAATGAACCGTTCAATCAGGTTTACATAAAAGCAGAAAAGCTAAGACAAAAAAAAGTATTCATCAGTAACTACGATACGTTAGAGGAGAACAGTTTAGAAGAGAAAGCAGGACATCTGTACCATCATTTAGAGTGTAGTTTAAACGAATCCGAGTACAATAAAGTTCATACTTTGTTTTATAAGATTTGTCAGAATAACAACCATAAAATGACAATCATAGTTTGTGATAATATCGAACCACACAATATTGAGCTCTGTGATATACTCATATTCAATGATGAAATTACATATTTAGTACACGTGAAGAAAGAATTTCTGCTAAAATCCATCAGGGTTGTTTGTTCGCAGATTCGAAATGCCGCTGACCAAATTTATCATGACCAGTATTGCGAAACTGGCTTGATTAAAAGATACTGGGAGGAGCTTACGCGGTCAAATCGTTTGGAATCTATGAGTGTAAGAGAGTTTCAAGATCTATTCAAGCTAAATCGAAAGATCGTGTTTGTTCTGGCATGTCGCGACACAAGACCGGGGTGTGACTTCACTGATGATGTACCTAATCAAGATGATCTTGGAGAAGATATGACAGATACCATAAGAAATGAATTCAAAGCTGCGTACGTAGAGACAGTAATAGCCAAACTGAAGGAGAAACGATATCTCTCTAAAAAGGGGAAACTTACCAATCAGTTTATCTTAGATGGAAAATCGAAAGAGGGAAAGGCCAAGTTTGTAAACGTAATGCTTTCTTCAAAATCAGTTAAGGATGAAAATGATGCTAAAAAACTCCACGCGGTTCTAGTATCAGGATTATCAAAGTCTTCTTCAACCGGTGCAAAGATGGAGATCATTCGACTTGCTCAGTATTTTAAGGCGATTGGAAAGAAGAATTTTAAGCTTAGGATTCACAGCATTTGCCATGACTTTGAAAGCAGTAAGTTAAAGCATTTAATATCAGATTAAAACGATTTGTAATCTTATTTAATAACTGTTCTTGTAATGATATGTGTAAGAATTCAAAGATTAAATATAATCAGTTTAAAAGCCATGTTGTAAGCCAATGCATGAGAAACATGAGAATCATGATCAAACTCCAATTAAGTAAGTTGTATGATGGACATAGATACTATGTTACCGTAAGGAGTGGCGTTTCCCCTGGATTAATAAAATCTTTGCACTCAACAAAACAAAATACTACGTCTAAGATAAATTGTTGTTACATGTATTATGTTTTAATTATTTATGTGGGCCTCGATAGCTCAGCGATTAGGCGTTCGCCTCCGGATTGGGAGGTCCCGGATTCGAATCCTACCCCGAGAACGATGTGTGTCCTTTGGCAAAACACTGATACTATACGTCCACCCAGCTGTAAATGGGTAGCAGTGATGAGAAACTTGCTGCCTGTCTCTCGCGAGCGTGATGACATCTGGAATGAGTGTTCAAGAGCAATTCAATAAACTACGGAGCTTTCTTCGTAAATTCGTATAAACTAAATTATTATGTACTGCTTTTTAAGCTGACTACAAAATGAATGATTATCCAGCTGCAAATGCCATTGACGACAGCTCTGATGACGAGAAAGGCATAGACGATGAACATGATGAAAATTTCCCCTCCTTATCCAATGAAAAATCTCGCAAGTCGGAAAATAAAGGTAAAAAGTGCACGCAGGAAGTTTGCTGATTGCATCGTATCGTGCGTCTGTCCGAAATATTCCGTGTTTTTGGTGACAACGATTCAATAACATTAGAGTTCAATGAAACTTCAAATGGATTCAAATATCCGTTTGTGCAAAATTCAGCAAATGGGCTTATGTCCTAGGGGCTGAAATCCTACATTCGTAATACATGTATAGAGTTAGCACATACGTGCATATATTCTGTTTCAGTTTAAACTTATTTATTCACATTTGATTGTTGCATAAGTTCTAACAACATACATAATAAAATTATGTTTATGGTCCGCTCACCTTGACTGATTTGTACAATTATTTTGTGTCTCTGTCCTGCTTTTGAAACAAATCAATGGACTAAATGGATATTTTCGTCCAAGGTGAAATTATATTAGAAAAATTAACACCAGAAGCTCTTATGAGGTTACTTACTCAACGATGAATGTTGGTGTATTATTGGATATAGACATTTCGGAAAGCACTTCACTGACTTTTGTTCTCATAAAATGTAACTAGGTTTGTTTCTTAACAAAGGTAAATATTTGTTTTATTGATTAAAATGTCAAAAGTAAGAGTAACTGCTGCTCGATAAAAAAGTGGCAACAAATAGTTGTTTGTCGTTTGAAACAAAGGGAATTCAAAATCGAAAAAGGGCCATACTTTTGAAACCAGTAATGTAAAGGTAACGTCGGTATGACAAATGCAAGAACAATATGAATTAAAGGTAGTTCCTTTGAAAGTACAACAGCATTGACAAGTTGACTGCGAATAATAAAATGATAAGTTTCAAAGTTGGTTTCATAAAGTAATATATAAACTAAAGTCATCACCATTCGTCAATACGTCCATTTGTTTAGAGCAGGTGTCAATCAGAACTTTAATGTTATTTCAGGTAATACTAGCAACCGCTCAACCAAGTCTTCATCTCATAAGGATGAGGCAAAACGTTATTATTCTAGCTGTGGTAAAAAAGGGAAAGTTTCCGAGAAGAAAGGTTCCAAAGTAATGAGCTTATATCCGCGATGGCGAAAAAAAGAGAGGACAAAGGGGGAAGCAGACCTTAGAACAAGTGTGTATATGTTGCATTTTTGTCTGCCTTAATAGTCCAACAGTCGAGGGTTAATGGCTATTTATTCACAATTCGAGCCCAAAAGCGAAAATAGTCTTAATTGAAAGCAAAATTTGTAATGATTACAAAAGCCTTTTTCTTATGAAAATTCTCTTTCATATGGCTTTGGAATTCAAGATGGCCGCCAAGATGACCGCCGAAAATTTAAACTCACACCCGTAAATAACAAAGCTTATTTTGAGTTTCTTTTGCAGCCGGTTGAAACAAATTTTCAATTAACTGAGCGGAAACATAATAATGGACAAAAATTATAGATTTTATGTGACTGTAACCGCCATTTTGATAATATTGCACATACCTCCCCCAAAATGATCAAGCGCGACATTCGACATTCAAAATTTGTTGTTGCTATTGTTTAATTTCAAGAAAATTTGAAGATTGTACAGTATCCTGGTGACAGCTTCCTCGTGTTGACAGTGGTATAGCAGACTGTTTTTGTAAACTGTACAAAGTTTAAGTTTCATCGTTGTTGATGCGGTTTATCTGTTTTTCTAAACAATGAAATAATTTCATACAAAGTTCACAGGAGGGACAGTCACTTTTGCACTGTTCAATTAAAACTTATTTGATAGGATTGTAAGTAGATTTTTTCCGTGTCTCTAAGGTGGCTTTCTTAAACAATTATTGGTTTAACAATTATTTAAACTAGTGTTCACTACAACAGACATCGAAATGGATACCAGTTTAAAAGATCAGGGAGGATATTTATTACTATTTCTCGTGCAGTATCTGACTAAATTTTCTCTTCTTTTGATAGTTCTTTCCAAATTGAAAAACTGTGTGCGGTGGCAAATCTTGGCGTTTGTTTAAGTGTGGCTTAAATTGGCGCAAATCACATCAGCCGCCAGATAAAACCTTGATATAAAATGTCTACCGCTAAACTAAAACACTTAATTAAGGGAAGCTACATTCTTTGTATTCTTACATAACTCAAACTGTACATTACGTATAAAAAGTGTTTCGGCAATCTCTACACTGTCAGCATTTTTTATCAGATTAAAATAAGTAAATATTATGTGTATCACGATAGTTGTTTGTACATGTAATAAACGAAACTCGTATATATGCATGAAATTTAACGCAATATTACCTTCCATTGGAAACATGTAGCAGTTGCTTTCCTTTAACTTACGTTTTGGCGGTGGCTTATAACTGTCGTAAATTATAATGACGGTATTTAGATTTGGCGCAACCAATGGTGACCGTCAATATAGCCAAAATAAACCCCCGCCCAAAAAGTACTTATTAAGTGAACTAATTTCCCATAAATGACTATCAAAGCAAGTCAATTATTTGCATAAAATACCTAGCTCAGTACGATTCACTAGCGAGTTATTTTCTTCATTTTTAAAAAAGGATTTTAGTTAGAAATGCTTTCTGCCCAAATCATAATTTTCTCAAATAAACATCTTAAAACTTTAACCCCAACAAAGCACTGCAACAACTGATACCTACGAGTGATATAATGTGATTTCTCGTGATAATGAGGTTTTTTCTATTTTTAAAAGTTGTCTCACAATCAAAACATATTATATATTCTTTGACAAATCCGTTGTTGTTTGATATTTCTTCTAATATTATAATATTCAATATTATTTGCAACACTTGTAAAGTGACACAAATTGTGATGGAATTAATAGTTTCTTCTCTAAAAACTGTTTCAGATACAAACCAAACAGACTTTTGGTTTCGATAATCGAGTTGTCTGTATGATAACTCGTGCTGCTTTTTTATACAACAACATCAATATAATATTGTACTGTGTAAATAATTGAAAAATCTTTGTATATATAGATGATAAAGAAAGAAAAATATATAAAGTCGGAAGGACACTTGAGTCAACGTTCCACAAACAGCCACCTAAAGTTGTTAAGCAACAACACCAATTGCCCTTTGAAGAAGTGCTGAAACATGCACAACAAAATACCAAAGAAAAAGATCCGATGCATGAAGGCAGGGCTCCGAAAAGGATTGAAGAGAGACCACGGACTCAAGAAGAAATTGAACGTAGAAAGAGAGCAGAATGTAAGCGGAAAAGGGAAGGAGAAGAAATAAAGGAACTGAAAAGACAGTCATATGGAAAACCAGTTGTAGCTATATCTAGTGTCCGTGAAAGTATAACCATCAAGTCTAAAAATGGTTCAGATCTATATAGAGAAGCACTAACAGCAAAGTCATGGAGTAATAATCACCGTCTGCAACCTAAGCAGTCTACAGACATGGTCAAACTATTTAACCCAATAGAGAAAAATACATTAAACGAAGATGTTGTCAGGCACAATTTAAAAATAAATAGACAAACTTCAATAGGAAGTGCCAATACTTCCCCTCAGAAGGAGGCTTCACAAATTTGTCATAGAGCTTCTACCTTGAAAATGAAAAAGACTCCAAAACCAGGTACACGCCATGCTTCTGACTTCATAGGTTCATTTCAAACAAATTGACTATCAAAATCTCAGCTAAACTTTCAATCAAGGAAAATTATGAAAGTTAATCACAAAACAGCCATGTACATTTGGTATTGATTGGTACATTTATAACTATTTGAGTATGTTACGTGTTTATGTTAATACGATGTTTTATGATTATGCAGGTGATAAAGGAAGATTAACAATTCAAGGCGATAGTGAAACCAAACCAGAATTTGTCAAACAGCTACCAACAGAGAAAATGAAAGAATATAATCAGCATCAACTACAATCAATATACTCACAAACAGAACAAAAAACTAAAGTAAACGGACCTATAATGAAACCTCAAAAAATGGTGAAAGAATGGCCACGTATACAAGGAATTGATAATACAAACAGAGACGAAAAACATAAGCGGAAAAGGAAAGAAGAAGAAATCGTTCAAAGGAAAGGTCAATCACCCGAACTACTTTTTCCACAACCAGGTACACCGTTGTTTTTTACTTCGTAGTTTTATTTAAGACCACTTGAAGACCAGGAGTTCAGCTGAGCTCTCAGTAATGATAAATTATGAAACTTACTTAGCGCACAGCCATGTACATTTTGTATTGTTTAAGCTGAACCACCTTCCCTTATGTCCGCAACTGTACGTTTCGCTGTCATAGTTATGGAACTTCAGTTTTTATGACTCTTAGAGAAGCTTGTAGTATCACACTGAATTTTCTTCTATCTTTAGGTTCAGGTCTTGTCTCTTTTTCACCCATTACTAATTATGGGACTCAATAAATCTTCAAAACAATTGCACTGTAGTTGTGATGTGTACAACCGTCGTATTAACAACTCACATGGCAAGATCACCTTGGCAAACTGCAGATAAAGTCTCGGTCATAACTTTTTTATAATTTATGATGTATTTCAATCATTTTTCAAAATTTCAAATCATGTGTGCAGCTTCTATTACCTAGCCCGAAGTTTCGATCTATGGTTCAAAATTATGCCAATTATATATTTTTAATAATATTTCAAGTACATTGCGTCGTGTCAAAACAATTTTATGTTAATAGAATTTTCGTCTGTTTAAACCTTTGCAACTAGAGTAACGAGCGTTCAAAGTCGAACAACTAGAGTATTCGCAAAATGTCCACATTTATCATATCTTTATTACTGAAGAACTAAAAACTAATAACCTTTCAGCAAGGCAGGGTTGACTCGTTTCCGGTTTTGAATTGTTGTGCGCATTGAGCTGGGAAAAAGTATTTTACATATTCACAAGCCAATACCTGTGCCAAGGCTTTGATTAGTTGATTCCGCTCACTGGTGGGAGTAATAATTTTACGTAATAGTTACCCTACCCAAGTATTTCTGATTTTTAACTTGAGCTGTATGCCTTTTCTGTATGAAACGAGATCTGCTTCTCGACAGCCTTGTTAATACGATAAAATTAATATGAGTAACATATCCCATCATCAAACCACCACGAAGGTTTGCCCTGCGTTTCGTTTTCCCTTCAGTATATAATATATAATTATTATATATATGCAGGTGATAAAGGAAGAGGAACAGTTAAAGGCGGCAGTGAAAACACATTGAAAACTATCGAGAAGCTACCAACAGAAAAAATATATGAATATAAACACCATCAACCCCAATCAACAAACTCACAAGCAGAACAAAATACCAAAACTAAAGCTAAGGGACCTATAATGAAACCTCAAAAACTGGCGGAAGAGAGGCCACAGACTCAAAGAAATGATAGAAACAGAGAAGATCGTAAGCGGAAAAGGAAAGAAGAAGAAATCATTCAAAGGAAAAGAAAACCTCTTGCACAATCAGTTGAAACTAGTACCAGTAAAGAGAACGCTGTGGAGTCTACAAATGTGTCACAGTTATTCAATGAAACTGTAACAGCAAAGACTGGAAGAAACGACCACGTTCTGAAACCTAACCAGTCAACAGGCAGTGTACAACTTATTGGCACAATGAAGAAAACAGCAAAGAAGTATGATGTTGCAAGTGATAATGTGACAACAAACAGACCATTTTCAAAAGGAAATGGCAATACTCTACCTGAGATGAAGGCTTCGGAATCTAGGGACAGAAATTCTGGTCAGAAAATGAGAATGTTTCCAAAACAAGGTATACTGTTGTGTCTGACTTTGTAGTTTTATTTCAGACCACTTGGCAACCAAGAGTTCATATTAGCTCTCAGTAATGATGAATTACGAAATTTATTGTACATTTGGTATTGTTTAAGTTTTACCTACTTTTCTTTTGCCTACAACGGGTACGATTCAGTGTCATGGCTATAGAACTTCAGTTTTTATTTCTCGAAGAGAGGCTTTTGGTACTAAGTATCACACTGGTCACCTGTTTCTTCGTCTATCGTTGGGTTCTGGTCTTGTTTCAGATTTATTTCTATTACTTATTATGGGACTCAATAAATTTTCAAAGAATTGTTAAGCGCAGCACCCTTAGTTGTGATTTGTACAACCAACGTATTAAAAACTCACATGCCAAGATCACCTTGGGCGGGGGGGGGATGCAGATAAAGTCTCGATCAAAACTTTTTTATTATTTATGATTTTTCAATCAAGCTTTAAATAAAATGTTAAGTTTTTTGTGTATAAATGTTAGGTCAAGTCACACGTATATGTTAACTATCAAAGCGCTAGTAGGCCACTTATATCGCATCGTTTCATGCCCGGAACGTTAGTTTGATTTTGAAATAATTTTACAAAGTTGTGTAAGCAGGTGTAGAGCTTGCATTACCCATACCTATACTTTCGCTCTATTTTCTGTAGTTATGCCAATTTTTATTATAGTTTTAATAATCTTTCAAGTCTGGATCCCGATGTTCGAAACGTTTACCGGCTACTTAGCTAACCGTTGATTAACTTTTGATTGAAAAAAATATATCTTGTAAGGCAACAAAAGCAAAAGATTTTGAAATTGCTTTGAAACGTTTTTAGTCCTCATTCTCTAAAGTTGATAAAAAACGTTTTAAAAGTCTTTCAAACTGTAGAAATGTAACCTTTAAAGTTAATCGCCTGTAAGCTAAATCGTCGATTAAAGTTTCGAACAACCGGGCCCAGGAGTATAACGTTGTTGTACATTGCGTCGTGTTTTAAGTTAAGAGCGTTTTCATCTGTTTTACTCTTGAAACTACAGTCACGAGAGCTCTTGGTCGAACAACTCGAGTAATTGCAAAATGTTCACATTTATCATATCTTAATCACTGCAGAGACCAAACCTAATAACCATTCAGCAAGGCAAAATTGGCTTGTTTCCGGCTTATGGTTGCTGTGCGCATTGTTCTTGGCGAAAGTATTTTACATATTCACAAAGTAGTAGCTGTGCCAAGGCTTTGACTAGTTGATTTCGTTTACTGATTAGAGTAACAATTTTACGAAACGGTTGACCTACCCAAGTATTTCTGATTTTTAACTTGAGCTGTATGCCTCTTTTGTGTGAAACGAGATCTGCTTCTCGACAGCCTTGTTTATACGATAAAATCAAAATGAGTAACATATCCCATCATTGGAAATGTTTGCGAAACAAGAAGCACGTCATTTTCAGTGTTTAATAAGTGTAATTGAATGCTACTTTTCTATTTGACTTTTAAGGTTAAGCAAAACCTATTTTTCAAATCCTATGTCTTAAAATAAGTGTGTGTAATAATAAACACATCAATGAATATGTTCCTTAAAATATGTTAATACGTAAAATAGATAATAATTATATATATGCAGGTGATGAAGGAAGAGAAACAGTTAAAGGCGGCAGTGAGAACACATTGAAAACTGTCGAGAAGTTACCAACAGAAAAAATATATGAATATACACACCATCAACCCAAGTCAACAAACTCACAAGCAGAACAAAATACCAAAACTAAAGCTATGGGACCTATAATGAATCCTCAAACACTTGCGGAAGAGAGGCCACAGACTCAAGGATTTGATAATAGAAACAGAGAAGATCGTAAGCGGAAAAGGAAAGAAGAAGAAATCATTCAAAGGAAAAGAAAACCTCTTGCACAA
>JAUMHA010368779.1:0-26663 GCA_032359765.1 Saxidomus gigantea | reverse complement strand
CTGTATTTAAAGATAATTTTACACTGAATTTATCTCAAAATTAAAGCTAAACTTTTCAAAGACATAAGTACAACCTCTTCTACCTGTGAAAATAATACAACTTTCCTGCATAAGAAAACAAAACAAAATATGACTTTTAGTAAAAAAGTCTACATATATCTTATTTATTTATTAATTTATTTAATTATATATTTATATATTTATTTATTTTTTTATTTATGTATTATTCTTAATTCTGATTCAATATCTTTTTTCAAGAGGAGTTTTTGTGAAACACGCCTGAGAAAACCGTGCAATTTTACAATTTACAGTAAAACCATTATTCCGTGACAAATTTTACACAAATTGCACTTGCAATTCCTATTCAATATGCGAGTTATTTTGGTCTTTTGACAAGGCTCTCGATCGAAAATACATACGAAAACACATAAAACATTACCCGCATGCCATTGAAGCTGTGGTTTAAATACGAAACTATCTCATTAGTATTTCAAGCTATAGGTGCATGTGTTATGTAACACACGTGACGTTTACAAGTATTATACAAAACCCCACCTACAGGACTAGGAAGATAAAAACAAATCCCCCGGATATAATGCTACAGATATTGTAAAATAATACAGCAAAATTACGATCGAGTGAATTACTTGTAACAAAGAAATAGTAGAACAATGGACCTAACTCTACAATACTTTCTACTTCTTTCGACTGGATTTTGCTTTGCAACTAATGATAGTCAAGTAAGTACAATTTTCATAAGAAGTAATTAAAGGATGTGTATCTGATTATCATGGTAGATCTAACTCATGTAGAATGAATATCAATAGTCATATCACTGCACGGATTAAATGATGTTTTTCAATATCATTTCAATTTCTTATCTTATATGATGATGATGATGATGATGATGGTTTAAGCCATGTTAACATTTAAACAGGTCTACAATAATTCAGGAAAACACTTTCTATGGTATATGTAAACAACTTTTATCAAAATCTACGTGGAAAAATTGAGGTATTTTTCTTTGGCGGGGATATATCTTATCATATTGTTTTTCTAATTATCTGGCTGTCAACCAAGTGATAAAGGGAGTTTGGTACAAAACACACTCCCAGATAGAAAGTATGTGTTTCGTCAGTACATAATGATTTGATATCCAAGAAGATTGCTGTACCCATGAAAAAATACAGGTACAGAAAAATTAAAAGACTTTATGATTATTGTGAAGAGATATCTAAAGAAATGAAATCACGGTCGAGAAATAGTATCGTAAACTAATCTATACGTTGAAAACTTTAATGTAAATGACCACGTTGAGTAACTGTGAGAAATGGGATCTATTTGCCCTGGTTCAGATTAAACTTTCGATAGAAAAAGACTTGCAGAAGCCACATGCAGTTGGAACATTTACTTGTGGAAATAACACCGTCCATTTTCCCAGTATATCACTAATCATATTGTTTATGTATATATCATGATCACATACATTTGATTGCATGGACAAAATCATGTGTGCTCTGTCTAATGACAGGTGAGATAGAAACACATGCCATGAAAGCTTATACAGTTAACTCTTGTTATGCTTTATTAAGCCGAAACTGTTTAGGAATAAATGACATATTTAATTAATGTTGAAAGTAACATATTCCAATAAATGGCAATGTTTTTTTTCTTTGAAGTGCAGGTCAGAAATTGTTTTATTTTATGAAAAATGCTATAAATTTTATTCATGAGAAGTACATGACTTTATACAGATCAATATATGTACTTAACGATCTTGCTCTAATAAAATGAATATCATCAAGTCTCAAAAGACCAGTTCCATAAAGTCCGAACAGTGGTTGTATTACTGGGGTTTTACTGTAGTTGCAACAGGGGCTTTAAAATGATACTTACTATTCACAATGACTGTAATAGGTTTAAGACAGCATTAAGGAGTGATTTAATGTACATGATTACCAAAACTTTAAGAAGACATATTATTCAAAGACAATGCTCTTTAAGACTGCTTTCACAAGCACTGGGTCAGATCTATATTAATCTTTTATTAGGATACTCTTTATCCTAAATCATGTTTTTCTCTACGCGGGGGGGGGGGGGAAGGTGACCAATGAGATTGTCTTTATATAAAAGGGATCGCCGGATGGGTTGTGGTCTGGAGGGTAGCATGCGCGGTTTCTGGTGTTTTCGGGGTTAGAGTACATGTACCTTCTTAGTCAGAGATCCCTTCTCTATAGTTACTGAGTTACGAGTTATTGAAAAAAAAAACTATTTATGATTGGGATTCAAGTACAAACGTAATGCTGGGTAATTATGGTCTGTCGTCTGTATTTACATATTTTCCCTGATTAAGGAAGACATTTACGACATATCATAACTACTTACGATAATGTAATTGTTTTGATAACTGAATGTATTTTAGGAACGGTTCTCATATGTAAACTTACCATTAAATTTGTTAGGCCAAACATATGTGCGTTTTGAGTCTCCTTGTCCAAATAAAATAAGTGTCGGTGGGCAGCTCTTTTTTGTTGTTGTTGTTTTGTTTGTCTGGTGGGGTGGCATTTTCTGCTTTAAAAGCACTAGAAAACTGGCCTTTTGTCATTTTCTTATAAATAGTTTCAGTCCGTAAAAATATTCATCGCAAACAAAGATATCTTTATTTTTTGTTTTGGGGGGTAAACATATCTGTAAATTTCTTGATATACTGTACGTCCACAATTAAAGAATTGTAATTTGAAAGGCAGCAAAGATGACTCGTAAGTGTATCAATCAAAATCCTTCTTAAAAGTTTGGTTTAAAAGTGACATTACCCTTGAAAGTACTAAGATCTATAAAAACTTTTAGAAAATCATTAACTATTGAGATATACTCCTAGTAAAATTAGTAAAATGAATATTTCCAGTGTTACAATGTATAACCACAATATATGATACCCTGTACAGCATTGTTATTTCGACTGAAAATAATAAAAATTGGTGACAATCTGTTGGACAATTTCCTAGTCCAAAATGTCTGTATAGCAGAAAGGGAAAAAAATTCATAAATTAAACCCATTTCTTACATACTGTTAACGCATATACATGTATCGTGTTATTAGCATCTTTCCTGACCGTTATTTTTGGTAATATAACTTTAAAGCCAAGCCTCTCAGTAACGTCCGGTGGAACCGAAAGTAGTATGACGTCACGTGAAGTGTTTTCAAAAACACACTTGTGTCTGCTTAATGTGAATCAAGCTATGCCAGATGTACGAAGAATATGATATATTGGAATCTTTAAAATATGTACCTTCAAGTAGTGCAGGAAATGTAAAACATTTCATATACACTTGCTTTATATGTTTATTTTAGTTTATAAAAGAAACGCCCTAAGAAAATTCAACACATAACCACTTTTATTTGCATAATAAGCCCATATAAATACATCATTTATATCAACATATCCGGTTTTCTGCAGGTCACTGAAGTGCTTTCATGATATATTTCAGGATGTGAAAATTACAGTTCTAAAAGAACACAGCTGTAGCCTAAGTGACCTTGACATTGCGAATCCAACAAGTTGTGCAGGTGTAGAAGACGGCGGACTCACTGTCAGACACCAGGGGTATTGCCTCGTAAATATAAATGGAACTGAAACCTTCAACAGTGTGAGCCGAACAATTTTCACTTGTGACCATGGACACTGGTCGGGAACAGACAGCTCTGTTGGTAAGAATGGTCTTTTATTTATATACAGTTGATTTAATTTCTGTTACGGTCATTGCTAATAAAAAAACTTAATAGATATTGAAAAATAAAAATCACGAGCAAAAATAAACAAGGGCACTCCCTATGTCTAGCAGATTATATTCTCCAAACAAAGATGATGTGTTCAAGGAACATAAATTTCAAATGAATACAATTTCAAAGAAGAACCTATGACCAAAAGTACGTCATTTTACCACAATTCATAAATATAGAGGCCTTCTGTAATAAATCGCATACACCACAACAACTCTACATAGATTATTGAATGGTTAACAGCACATTTTAAACCGCTGATTTTATCGATAATGACTGGAATGCAAAGCTAAAACTTTTAAATTGCGTTATGATACTTCCAAAGAGTTTATAATTTAAGTTTTGGGGTTATTTAGTTAGTCATCACTTATCGGGTATATTCCTTTAAGTAAAATGCTAAGAGAACGATATTTTACAACCTTCTGTTATCTTTTTCTAGGAAGATTACTTCAAAGACGGAAAAGATATTTCTTCGAAATCCTTGCGGCTTTGTTCATCGTTTGTTTTTTATTTTGTAAGTTGATAAAAGAATGTATATAGACAATTATAATACATTAATTATGCTATTTGATCAGTGGCTAAAATACCTCATTTGTCTTTCTTTTCGAGCCCAATATTTTGCATTTGAAAAGAATGATTAAATAACAAAGCCAGTGTCATTAGATGGCTTTATTCACAATTTGATGAAAGTCCTATTGCCAATTTTTCAGTAGCAATCTCTGTTTCAACAAAGTGTGTGCTTTATAAAATATATTCCTTTTCGAGATAATAAAGGGAACTACAGAAAAGATGCCGGAAAAAGTGCTTCAGTTTGTAAATAATTTGAAAATATCTAAAATTTAACCAGAAGAAAACCGTCATTGTCATACATAGTACTTATTGTCATTTATGAGTGCATTGTAGGTGAAGGAGGAGGTTGGGGCGGAGGTACAGGCGGGAGAGGAGGAGGTGATGGAGGAAGCGACACAAGAGTTCATACGAAATATCCGCCGTCATTTAATGAGCCATGTATGCCCGGGGATGTTCAATATAATTACAATGTTAGTGCCGGGGATAGCGGTGCGGTTATCAGCTGGACAGAACCAGTAGCTACCGACAGAGATGACGGGGTACCAAGGTAAAAAAGCAAGAAGATAGTCATTGTTTAGAGATATACCAGTTAAATCAGTCGCGTTCAATTTGTATAAAAGCTTATATATATATGTCCTAAATAATTATGTTTCAGTGTTAATCAAGTTGATGGAGGAGCGAATGGCGGAAAATTCAAAGGAGCAACTTACGGAAAAACGCACTACATTACATACAAGGCGACCGACAGCGACGGTCTTACTGGACATTGTCATTTTTCCTTCACTGTTACTCGTAAGATAATCTACAGGTTAATCATGTTGTGAATTGTAATAAGATATGTCGTGAAACTTGAATTTTATATAGTTTAAATGTATTCTTAAATGTTTTGTGATTGCTAGCAGATGTTAATGAATAAATGATATCGTTCAATTGCGTAGACCCAGATACAATTTTGTAACATTTTACACATCTGGCGAATGAATTCTTCTTCTATGATAATCAATGGTTAAATGTTATATAGTTTGCTTAACAGATGACTTTTGAATTTTATACACGTCATATTTTATTATATTTTGATCAATTATGTAATGAGCCTAAGGACCTAAGGTCCATTACAGAACCACGAAACTACATATTTATTTTCCCTGATTTTTCCTTTCAGTATTAACATGTAACGTCTTGCCTTGGCCTGACCACGGCGCTAAAACTTGTGACAGCAACATTCTTGGAGGTTCTTGTTATTACACATGTGATCCTGGGTACCAGCTTTCCGGAAGTAACACAGTCACGTGCGAAAATCATATGTCGCCAACATGGTCACACATCCCAACATGTGAAGGTAAAACATCAAGATTAAACTAGAGTGTAAAACTGAAATCAACAACAATCTTGAGATTGTATAGTTTCGATTTTTTTTCTAAGAACCGACTTTAAAGAAAACAATGTGTTGAGAAAAGACCGGTAGAATTATTATAGCTAAGAAAAATTATATACTTTTTTTACAGAAATCAAATGCAGTTCCCCAAGTTATCCGGCAAACAGTACTGTACGATGTTCGGATCTGACGTACCCGTACCAATCAATATGTACTATACACTGTGATCATGGATTCTCCATGGATGGCCCAGTGTATATGCAGTGTCAGGCTGATGGTACCTGGTCAAACGTCGGATTATCCAAGTGTAAAATTAATCTTATATAAAGGATAAAAAAACTAAGATACTAATTTAGTTTTTCGACATATTCAGAATAAAAATATAAGTAGGACTTGCCACGAAACTCTAAGATAGAAATTGATTCAAACAATTGAAGTTTATTCTTGAAGTTTTTGTATTGATAAATCTAAGTTTCTAGAAACTCTGGAAAAATGTTGATGTTATCATATTTATTATTAACTAACTACTCATTACATTACATTTATCTTTAAGAACACGGTATCTCGTCATTGACATTTTGAAGTTCTTTTAACTCCTACGCAGGTGACTCACCGCCCACAATTATATGTATAACACCTCAAATATTCTACGCCGACCGTGCCCTGACAACGACATCTGTGACCTGGACAGAACCAACTGCACTGGACAATACAGACCCTCATCCTACAATTGTGAAAACAGATGGTCAAAGTATCGGAGCTGTGCTACAAGTTGGAAGAGAAATTGTTCAATATAAGGCCATTGACAGCGAAGGAAATGAATCGCCAAAGTGTACCATTGAACTTCTTGTAGAAGGTAATAACAAAATAATATAATATTATGACAAGTCTAACGGACATTAAATGAGTGTAGTCAGTAAAACTTAACATCTGTGATATAGGATATAACCGTCTAAACACTATGTGCACCGCTTTTATAATGTTTACGCAAAATTATAGGTCATTAATGCAGTTGAATATCAGATATTATTGTTTTAGTACATTGTATATAATCCAACAATGATTCAGTGCAAAGGGCCGACATTGACTCGACACAGCCTCGTTCCGGCCAAATCAGTTACCCTCGGTAACGGATATTTCGATCTGAACCGCGTGCTCGTGACAAAAACTATTAATGAGGAACAGTTAATATTTAAGGCATTTCTTTTCTTTTTCAGTTATATTTTCTTATTCTAATAAACTCATGTTCAACACCTTTATATTAAAAAACGGAAGAATTGCTTTATTATACCGACTCTACATATAAAGTATCCAAACGTGTCAACTGTTCCATTAGTTAATGGTCGTTGAACGTCGAGATCTAAGATTATTAACAAAATTAATACTCTACAAGAGCGCTTTATGGGGTAAAACGATTATTTCCAATTTTCCTAGTAACAAAACTGGATGCAACATGAATAGCTCAATCGTTTCCGAAAGGGCATTTTTCTAAAATTTGAATAACAGTTCACTTAAAGCAGAAAATATGTGTTTAACATTAAGTAACAGTTTTTTTCCACTTCATAATTTATCAAATTTCGTTTTGTTCTGTTTCAGAAATAACATGTGGCCATCCCATGGACAGTTTTAACGACACCTTTTTGGTATTCAATTGCACGAAGCCCCGTTATACATATGGTACATCTTGTACCCTGTCATGCCTTGCGCATCTGCCGTTGGAGGGCGCTAGTATGTTAACGTGTGAGGACAATGGAAAGTCTAGGGGAATTTGGGACTGGGGGAATGATGGGCGACCGTATTGCAAAGGTATAGAAAATATTTGGTAAAGTAATGATATATTTTTAACAGTCTATTGTCTTATTTTCATCAAGTACGTAATGTTTTGCCCCATGCATTGTACATAACTGGATACTTATTTTATACTTCTTTTGTTTATATAGGCTCAAATTTGGCATATTTTCTGCACAATCACTCCCCTGACGAAGAAAACAATAGTCAATGTGTTCGTCTTTACATCCAAGGGTCGGATGCGTGTTGACTCACACGTGGATATTAGCTGCATGGATATTAGCTGCAAAAATAAATATGGTCCCCTAAAATACAGAAATAAACTTCACTTTTACATACAAGCGAATTTTTTTTTTTTTTAAAAACAGAGCGATAATTAATTCAAATACAGTGAAACAATTTAGAGAATCCATAAGTATGTGCAGGTTTCACTTTTAATCCAATCCAGTTAGTACATTATCTTACAGCTAAACATTTTGTACACTTAAAATGATAAGAATAATTATGTTATCTGGGCGTAACAAATACTTGTATTTTGTTGCACATTCAATTAACCTATTATCAAGATAAACCAAAGGATTACCATATATCATCCAAGATATGCCCTCCTAGCTGTAACTGTTTCTGTCCACCCTTGTAAACACTGCATTTCAACACATACTTCTATGATAGTTGATCATGCATAGAAAGACGATTGTTTCCGATTCATAACTATCTTATATATTTTCAGATAATGAAGCTGTTTCTTTTGCTTCTTTATTTAGTGTTGTCAATTCATTGTATTTAGTCTTCACTTAACACTGTGCTGTTTGGTGATTTTCAGAGATATCTTGCCCAGAGCTCGACCCACCTGTCAATGGAGCGCTTGTGCGTGACTCAATACTGACGAGGCCTGTGTACACAATGACTTGTAACGAACAATATGATATTCCCAACTTGGGTTCAAACTTCAATGGCATGTTCTTTTGCAAAGATCAAGGTGGTTGGACTCCATTTGAATATGCACCTGATTGCACAGGTAATAAAGTTTAGGTCTAAAACATGGCAAATGTAACAATATCGTTTTTAATCAGCATGATTTACATACAGAGCAGTGACTTTGAGTATTTCAAACAGGACATTTTATTGATAGATTTATTCGTCCGATGTGATGATATATTACATGTAGCATAATATACAAAATAAGAGCACATATAGTTTGAACACATACTTTACATGAAATAAGTTATTATCGAAAATTAAGATATTTTTTAATAGTGATTTTATATCACAAATTAATAAATGAGAAATAATACTTTTTACATAATTTATGTAAAAAATCATTTATAAACATTGGAACGACATATGCACTAGTTAACCCAAAATACAAAAGCTTATATCCAAAGGGGTCCATTGAATAGCTTCCAAATTTAATACAAGGTGCATATGTTTCACTTTTCAGCCAAACACTCAACATTATATTATAATATTATGCTTTCTCGAAGTGTTGAGCATGATTCACCGCTTTTGTATGTCTGTCTGTCTATCTGTCCTTACAGAAACTTGTCCGGAAATGTTGAAGGGATTGGGCTGATACTTCACACATTGATAGCAGTCATTGAGAAAAAGTGTGCAGCGACAAAGAGCCATAACTCTAATTTACCCCATTTTAGAATTAGCTCCCTTTGTGTAGCATGCTTCTCTAGAGCGTAACTCCAAAACTAGGGAAGGAATTAACTTGATACTATACACAGTGATAGAGATCATTGAAAGGAAGTGAGTAACTAAGAACCATGCCTTCATCTTCCTCGTTTTTATGCCCCCAAGGTGGGCATATCAAAATCACACCGTCTGTACGTCCGTCCTTTTTTCGTGTCCGGGCTGTAACTTTGTCATGCATTGAAGGATTTTAAAATAATTTGGCACCAATGTTCAGTTAATCAAGACGACGTGTCGCTTGCAAGCTCCGGGTCCGTTCATCAAAGTCCAAGGTCACAATTATAGTTTAAAGGTCATGGAATCCTTTATATATTCACGCATTCGTCCCCGATCTGTAACTTTGTCATGCATTGAAGGATTTTAAAATTAATTGGCACATATGTCCAGCACATCAAGACGACGTGTCACGTGCAAGACCCACGTCCCTACCTCTAGGTCAAAGTCACCTTTTTTTAAAGTAATAGAGTCTTGTATATATGGTAACTATGTCATGCATGGAAGGATTTTAGAATTACATGGCAAAATTGTTGAGCACATTGAGATTACACAGACTGTGAGATACCTCTTTTGGGGAGCATTCGTCCATTAAGAGGGACAGCTGTTGTTAGAAATATCTTTCTTTTGCGATATGCTTATCTGAAGCACAACTTGAAAAGAATTTAAGGTATTGACTTATATTTCACACTATGATAAAGGCTATTATTAAGGGAGTGCAGCGACTAAGAACAATAACTCTATCTCACCCATCTTTATCGCGTTTAATTATGCTTGTCCGAATCATAATAACAAAACCATGAAACAGATGTACTTGCTATTAAACATATAAAGAAGAAATGCAATGTCAATTAACCTTAACTATACCTTGTCTCAAACCTTGTCTCACTTTGTATCATCTCCCTTTATAATGCTCTCTAAAACCGTTCAACTGATTTACTTTTCGTTCAACACAAAGAAATTAATATGGAAAGGAAGTGCAGTGTTTATGCAAATTATTGAAACATGGTCAAGTTTTCATATTCATCTAGGAATTTATGCTTCGGGGAGCATCTATCGGTGTTACTGATGTACTTGTCAATCATGTTTTATTAAGGAGTTCAATAAAATTTCATGTTTCTATTCATCATAATTATCTTCAGAGCCCAAAAGTCCTCGATTTCTAAACCTGCCGGCGGAGATATTTTACTACAGCGGTGACTGTGGTACGAATGAAACTATGGCTGAAATAAAAAGACATTTTCAAGTTATTTTAGTTAATTACCTCAAACCATACTTTGAGTCAATTTGTCCAACCGGAGAAACATGCTCGGCTGAAAACATCGAAATTCAGTGCGGTCGAATTCAAAGCCGGACGAAAAGGTCACTTTCTTTGGAATATAATGCTGAAGATTTTCGCAAGCTAAAACACTATTTAAGAGATAAAAGTAAGTATATGTACATTTGATATCGATATATTTAAGACTCATGTACAGTTACCGCGAAACACCCTTATTCGTAATCACGGGACCTGCCAATATACGTATAAAAGGAAGGGACTATTGTTTTATTCAAACACATTTTAACAACCACATTCCAATAGTTACTTCATCAATATTGAATACCGTTAGCCCCATAAAGTTTTTCTATCAATAATTCGAATGTGTTACCGTACTTCATCGTTTTGGGTTTATTAAGTGGTTTCTTTTGTCACATGCAATTATTGAACTTTTGAGGTAATATCATGTTTTTGTATAATACGATAAATCTGACCTCTGTATTTCAATCTGAATCAGGCAGGCGACGTGGGCACAGTGTACAGAAGCGACAAACTGAGACACATTTGCTCGTCTTGAAGTTCAACATTGTAGTTGCTCTAGACGTAGACAACTCAACCCTCCGAGATGCAATTGGTAGATACGACGATATTCAGCTAAATATTCTAAAGCCTGCGGTTCAGGAGATGGTCAACAATGGGACATTTGATCTTGATGGTTTTGTATTGAAAAATGACTCTTTTCAAACGGCTGATTATGGTGAAATTAAGTGCGACCCTGGATATGAATTAGATGACACAAAATGCAGTAAGTTATATATCATATATCAATCTATTTCATATTACTAAGTGGTATTATAGGACACCGGCATTATTGTTACAACGTCTTTAGGGGATTTGTATAGCAGCATGTTGCTTACAAATATCATTTTCATCTACTGCGCTTTTGTCAGCTGAAGAAAATGCTATTTTAACTTTATAGAACCTTGTCCTGTGGGCTATTCCTGGAACAACACGAAGTGTGAGCAGTGCCCAATTGGTCAGTACAAGGACATTGAGAGTGAGATTTCCTGCTCAAATTGTCCTATCGGTTTCTTAACAAAGAAAACTGGTACGAAGTCACTGAATGACTGCAAAAGTGAGTGATAATTAAAACATCATCTTTCAAATACAACCGTTTTTCGTCAGTGTTAGGGATAAACATGATTGGTTTTCGGGCGTTAGTCCCTCCATCAGAGTACAGTGTTATATTTCATTATCGATGCCCTTTCGCCCCCAAGATCTCTACTTAATGCCCCTCGTCGAAGTTAAATGGGTATATTGATTTGTAAATGACTCCTTTTGATGGTGAGGTCAACAGGTTTAAGGTATAGGTTACTTACTTTCAGTCCGAAAAAAGTATTGTCCGATCAATAACTAGATAATACGTTGATCTAGTGTTCTTATACTTGATTGGGAGGTTGGTCATGACAAGTAGATTAACCTCATCGATTTATAGGTAAACGGGTCAAAGATCAAAATTATTCGAACGTAAACTCGAACAATTTGTCCGATCAATAACTTTAGAACGCTTTTGCATAGTGTCATCAATATTTGTAGGTTGGTTTGTCATGACTGGTAGATGATCATTATTGATGTAGGGGTCACCATGTCAAGGTCACGGTAACCTTAAGTACAAAACAAATATGTTTAAAATATCTCTAACTCCTCTTTGACTGAAATATCCATTCGCAATGAAAAGCATATAAAATATCTACAACGTAAATCATGCACTAAAAACTAAAGTTGAATATATAATTGGAAAAAAGACCAAGTTATCATGTTTCAACAATTTTGAAAAAAACTTCAGGCTTACTTTTTAAGTTGAACGAAGTTGAACAAACTGAAGCAAATAATACATGCCAAACTATTTAAAGTATTTAAAAGATAGAAAGATAAAATGCTGACAAATTTGTTTAATTTAATCTTCATTCATTATACCAATATACAATCGGGTCTTGTATAAAGACATGTACATCGACTCTGCTGACATATACACACAATTTTATCTTTTAAATTTGAGTTTGCTTCTATACATGATCTATGTAACAGTAACTCTCTAGACCTGTCTTTAACAAGACGATCTTTATACACTAAGGTTTTCATTTCTGACATGATTGGCCTCATTTCCATTTCTTCTGCACAGAACGAATGGTTAATCTGCACCTTGTCGATAACAACTGACGTTTTAGTAGTAGTTATTCCAGTGAAGTTTTATCTTAGCTACAAGATATTCAATCCAGATGAGATTATCCTATAAGAATAAGTTTGTGACACAAAATCTGTCTAGTTACATATCAAAGACAATCGGTTAAATTGCATATCAGATGTCTAGCGTTGACACATAGTTTGTCAAGATCACTTCCAAAGACTGTTAATCTTTTTTGGATTTTGTGTCTATTGCGTTACCACTATACTCCTATATCTGCTTACGGTCAATGTAGAACCGAATAGTACAAATCACTTGGTAATTCCATTTACATTTTATCTTGACTTATTTTCTCAATTTCTTCTTTAGAACTTTGTAGACCGGGAAGCTACTCTCCTGACACTATGGAGAGTTGTTCCCCCTGTATCCATGGTTACTACCAGGATGAGTATGGCCAAACTTCGTGTAACGTATGTCCTGCTGGTACAACGACAGAATCAACAAATAGCTCGTCTATCACTGACTGTAGAAGTGAGATTTTCTTTCATTTCTTTATTGTCAGTAAATCATGAAATACATTAAGTTAAGTGAAGTATCAAATAATAATTCAATTAGGCATAATGTTGAAATGCGGCAGTTTTGTTTATCTTTAACATAAGTAAATCTTTAGGTTTTGTATGCTTATAGGAAAATAGAAAAGGTCTTTGTTTGTCTGATGTTGTATTTTGCATTTGATAATGTTTTTATGAAATTGGGCGACGTTACACATTTACATCATCTGTTTAGATTCAAAGTAAGCATTGTAAAGTTAACAACAATGTAAAGCAAAATATTAGATTTGCAGTCGTCTTCAATTCAAATGAAGTATGTAATTTTAAATGCAATATTTGTGTCAACTTGTTCTCTCGGAAGTTCAAGAACTTATACACTAATAAGTCCGTTTATCCCAAAATATATTTCTTTTCAGGCTATGACGTCCTTCTAAAAAACACAAATGGTGAGGTGAATGTATCTACAATATTAGCAACAATGAACTCTTTGACGTTCATGTTTTGGTCGAAACAGTTTAATGATCAGCCGAGTGATGTCGTATTCAGTTTGAGAAGTGATGGTGCTGACATTCTCGACGTTCACGTAACTGAAGCCATTCGAGTTGAAATTCCGTATGCATATTAAACATATTTGCACGTAAATGAAACTGTAAAATCATGTCATGTAATCATTTAAGGGTTGCTAAAAACCGCTACTTTTCTATTTTCACCATCGACAGAGGAATACTATTTCGTTAATAACTGACTATTAAACAGGATCGAATCTGTTTAGTATGATTTTTTACCTTTCTATGTGATATTAATTTGTTTAAATTGAATGTTAACTTTTTAAGGCCATTTGCAGTAATCGGGGTATGATTAAAATAAGGTTGTGGACGATATATAAGTTTTCGTAAAGATTCTAAACTTTGAAATTGAATTTTGCAAACTTGGTACATTTGTAATCGTCACTTTTCAGTCTTTGATACTACATAGCTTTGAATGTCAAGCAAAGGATTTTATGTGATGCTAACAGCCGAGAAATAGAGTTGGTGTCAAAAGCGCTCACGAAAATAAGAATGCTGCAATTTTAAAATATTAAAGCTGACATTGACAGTATGAACCCAACGATACAAGGATGCCAGAAAAATGGAACAAGAAGCCAAACAATTGTTTCAATAAGTAAACCTGATTTATACTGGTTTCCTTCACATTATCAATTATTCTATTGAAAGTGCAACTAAACATGAACATTTTTCAGAACATATATCAGTTTATAGCCTATGCACGTGTGTTCTGTGCATACTCATAAAATGTTTTGTTCATGGCAAAAATTAAGCAAGCCGTACTGTAACATACCCGAAATAAATGTTGTCCGATCAGTTTTCGACTTTGAAGAAAATGTTGGTTCCTTTCTTCTTTGTCTCCTTATTTCTCCTATTCAAAAAGTCTGATCCAGAAACTAAAAGAAAATAGCTGAACTACTGGAACTCAAATTAGATTGCATCTCTACTTATTAAATGTTTTGCTCATGTGCATTAACAGGCTCGAGCTTCCGATGGACACTTTTAGTTTTCACGCCAAACAAGATGACCCCGTTGAAGAATTTTAGCATAATCAATTAAGTTGTTAACCCAAATCATATCTTGTTAGTATCATAATAGAAATGGAATGTATCTACTTCAAATGTTTGATTCAGATGTCTGTATTACAATGTCCGATCTCAAGGTTGGGTCCTATTGGTTCAATACTGAGTGTCTGGATAAGTTGGTATCAATGAAACTAGTACAAATTGTTTTCTTACAAGTTCAAACATAAGTCTACAAAGAAGTTGGAGGACCGAATACTTTTTCAGCATTATTTTGTTCTGTCTTCGATGAGATCTAAGAGGAACTCATGCGACTATTGGTAGCTGGTAGCTAACACTTATTGTAGCATTGATCGTAAAATATTTATAGATCACAGATGAACGAGACTGTAGGGTTACACAGTAGTACTTCATGGAAACACTTGGCAGTCACTTGGGATACCATTTACAGTAGGATAACGGTTTATGTTGGCGGCGAATCTGTCTACATTAAAGAAGCTGTGATTGCACCAAATGTTCCTTTGATAGATAATGGGGCTTTAATTGTGAAAGGAAGTGGTCCAACAGGTATGCATTTTAAAATGTTACTATACACAATATAATGAAGTGGTAAACCTGACAGTGTATGTACATTACGTTTAACATTGTACTGGTCACTGTCAGTGTTAACAATACTTGTTTTAAAGTCTCCTCGTTAGAAAAATTGTTCTTAAGTGAAAAATCTTTTAGTTCAACACGCAGGATATGATTAAATATTCTTTTACATTTGCTTTAGGGGTATTCTTATCCGGTTTACATCTACTAGCGAAAGTTTTGCCAGATTCAGACGTAGCAAACCATTCAACATCCTGTTACGTAATAGAAAACGAAGACGTCGTAAATATAGACGTTTTTGATGGTTTTGAAAAACAGGGAATAACAATCACAACTTCATCTCAATGTGATGGTAAAATATTCACGTATTTCATTTTAACGTTAGCCATACATATTGTAGAGCTTCTCTACACAATCAAGATGAGTATTAATTAGTTATGCACATTGAACATAGTCTCTCTGTCAAACTCTACTTTTTAGCATTTTATCAAAAGTTCTTTTTTATTGTACGACCGGCGTCTTGGGGAAAAAAACATTCGGATGTCAGGCATTATTTACAATATAAATAACAATAAATTGACACAAAAAATTAAAAGGGTCATTTTGTCACGCTCTTAAAATGCAAAATGTAAAATGACGACACTAACGTATACGGAAATAACAAATGACGCCGAAAATATTTATATAACGAATTTTGCTCTATTGTTTAGCGTGACATTGCTGAATATTCTGATTTATATATATATATGTCGGAATATTGATTGCTACAAATATTCCAAAAGCAAACTGTCAATTATTATGTCTGATGGCTTCGATCTTCTACTTTTCGTTCACGCACTTCCAACTTCCAACAGTTAGTTTCTGTTAAATGTTAAACATTATTTTCAATAATTTTATACAGTTATTACTTCTTTGATGTGATATATCTAGCAATAGACGAGTGTTCGCCGTCACCATGTAATGGTCATCTGTGTACAAATGGAAACGACAACTTCACATGCACTTGTCTTGGTAGATGGTCGGGAACAACATGTACAATACCTCCTCGTGTTTGTAAGTAAAGCATGTAAAAATGATGAAACATGCCAGCTACTAATGGTTTGTTATTGTGGATTGTTTTATGACGTGCCCTCCAGGTAATCGAATTCTTTTTCTTTTGATTTTCGACAGTTGTATGACTTGTTGGTACGTTAAAACATGTTTCTCATGACTTGACACAGTTTTGATATTTACTAGAAAAAATGCAAGCTAGTAAACTTTCAAAATGAAACTAAATTAAAGAAACATTGGTAGAAATTTATAACTATGACCTGCGAAAGTCCATTAGAAAATTATTTTCTAATTTGTTTTCATCATTCCAATGTTGGACAAGTAAGCGAAGGACCTTAATTTCAGTTGATGGCGGTTGGTCCGAATGGACCTCATGGACAGAATGTTCACAGTCTTGTGGATCAGGTACTCAAAGCCGTACACGGAATTGTGACAGTCCGTCTCCTGACACATATGGCAAGGATTGTATGGGAAACTCCACGGAAAGGAGCTCTTGCAACGTAAATGACTGTCCAGGTGAATATGTCCTACATCTTGAACTAGGCTTGAAAGCTCGCATACCTTTGCTTTTTCTTTAAATAATTTAAATATCCAAAGGATAGTGAAAATCTTAATGAATTATTATTCAATCCATTTGTTCATAGTACAGCCATGTGTCTGAAATGTTTAAACATTTTATTTAAAATCAGTTACGTTTACCAGAATAAATACTTTGTCCATTAAAGAAAAAATACTTCTGAGTTCAAAATACTTGACATCTTGGTAATGTTTTAAAACTATTTACCATCGTAGAAACTAGTGGGCTATTTTCTTTTCAGCGGGGTTGGAATGTATGTCCTTAATTCATTACTTTGCCGCTTTTAACACCGAGTTATTTTCAATAAAGTGTATTGTCGTAAAACATTACTTCAATTGAGTTTTTTGCATTATAATTGTTTGTTAATTCATTACGTTAGCATTAAAACAAAATGCGTGGTTAGTAAACTTGTATGTACTTAAATTGACAGACATGTTGAATTCATCGGACTTATATGTCATATTTATTTGTCGTCAATATAATGCATTCATCGTATCTGTCTATCCTATATCTGTTGTTATGGAACAAACAATGTGCTGTCTTTAAGACGTATGCGTTCTATTAAATATTAAAGTGAGGGTTTTTAATGTGGAATATTTCTCGATCAGTAGAATGTTAAAACGTATACTTTATATACTCCAATAACCTGGTGTAGTTTCTAGAAACCTCTAACGTGATATCTGAAATAGTTTGACCAAGTATAGAAGTAACACTTGTTTAAATTCTCTAAAGCAGTACTTTGTCATTTAATCACATTGTCACAATTATGAATCACATCGTCACAATTTACAATATTTAGTGCAAATCAATTATAAACTTTAAACACACAGTCAAGTCAGGGAAAGTTATGACCTATAACACAGCAATATTCTCCTTGTCTTTCCTGAGAAAAGTTTCAGTTTTCAGGAACAGCTCAATTTAATTTGAGACATGTGAAAAAGTCCTCTTGATCAAAGATGTCCTAGATTAATACTCCTACATACTGCTTTACGTATCCCGTGTGTCATGTTTTCTAAACTGTCAAATGTTATTGGTTTATTGTTTATTCAGTCGTGTATTTGTTTCTGATTTCATATGGTAGTTTGTGCGGAGCTACACAGACAGTTTGGATCGCCTCTGAACTGTAGTATAGACCCCATGTCAGGAATGTTGACATGCGTGTTATATTGTGAGAAGGGCAGGTTCCTTCCGCCGGGGTTAAGGGATTTCCAAACCTACACTTGTGGACCAGGCACGAATTATGACTGGGATCCTCTTGACAGTCTTCCAAATTGTGTTGGTATGTACTCCTTTGCAATGGCTGTGTGCCTTCAATTTATCATACAAATTTAATATCTAACATAATTATGCTGTTGGAAAATATAAATAGAATCACTTGAACAAAAAATAATGATATTTTTGTTTATTTTAAAGGCAAAGTGATCACTTTGGATGCTACAAGTACTTGTAGTTATAACATCACCAGGAACGATTTCTTAGCGGCGAAACTGACCGTCTAATCCACACGTTATTTTTTAATCGAAATTACCTACTATGAATATAGCAAAACAAAACGCTCTCTAGCAACACGTCTTCTCCCAGATACACGTACGACCTAAATACGAAATAAAGGCATACTTTTTACATGGTTTTTAGAGTTATTGATCACAGTTCTACCTTTTTATCATTGAATTCGCGTGTATGCCTGCGCAAACTGGAAGTTGTCACAAGACTTTCAAAAACATGGTACTTAACTTCAGCATTGCATTAATGTTTAAGAGGAATGTATTTTACTAGAAAAGGCGAACGTTTTTTAATACTCAAGATCTGCAAAGCAAATTAAGAAAAACTGCGATCCATTATATTCATATCTAATCGCTTGCATGTAGATTCAGTTTTATAAATCGTCTTTCGTCAGAGGATACATGTTTCTTTGGAATCCTCTTCTTGTTATAAAATTGCATGATTTCTATTTCAAAAGCGCAGCATTGTCGGTAGTTTAGTTTCACTGACCTAGCTCATTACCTATGTCAATTTTTGAGTCAAATCATTTCTTCTTCTGAATAATTTGTTTAACTTTTCTCTTTTCTTAATATTTCATTTTTTACTCTGCATTTGAAAAACAGACATTTAAGTAGAGAAACATTCAAAAAAGAATAGATTCGAAAACACAGTATGTTTTTTTAATTATTCAGAACCACTTGGACCCCGTAATGCCAGTATTGGGGTGTCTTTGAATTACACATCGGTGATATCTGATAGTTCTAAACAAACAGTCGTGGACGCTGTAAGTGATAATCTCGAGGCGACCCCATGTCACAATGACCCTAACTGTCAAACTGAAGTAGAAATAACAAAGTCCAACGACATTTCTGTCTCAACAGTCTATGTAACATTTAGTATTCCACTTCTGCTTGGACCCGACATGCAGTACGACGCATATATTTCAGACGGAATTTGTAAGTTTTACAACAGAAATGGCAATGTGTATGTTACAACCACACTCTTTAATCAAGTTGCATATTAGTTGGGTTTCTTTTGTTTATTACAAAAATAAAAATAAACGTTTCAGTAGACGGAATTAATTATTTAACTCGAAGTTGAATAAAGTAGAAATCTACACTGTAATGTAGAATTAATTATTTAAGTCTATAAGTTGTCAATGAGTAAAGTAATAAGAAATAATATTTTGAATTAACTGCTTTTGCATATCAGTAAAGGTAAAATTCTACAATATAAAGTAAAAAGAATCCCTTTGAAAACTTCAAAATTGGTATATTAATAACCTCATACAGTAAGTGATGCACTTCAAGAACTACAAAGCGCAATTCTGAACTTGGAATCAACTGCAAAGTATATACAGAACTATACGAGCGAGATATATGACGTCACTTCAAATGACGTCTCGGTGTTCGCTGATTCAAGTAGTCTGACATTTGAAGCAATGCTAAGATGTGACAGCGGATACGCAGTACAGGACGGCTTTTGTCGTAAGTAACTTTAAAAACTTATTTTCACTCTGAAATGATTATAATCCTTTATTGAACAATTGATAAATCTTCAAACGACAACAAATTTAACACATCCGTTCATGTTCAGTAGCTTAATTACCGATAAATTTCATGTCTCGTGGTCATTTACTGAGATTTATCTACAGTTTTATTTCTGATATGGACTGCTTTGAGGAGATTACTTTTTCAGTACGATGTCCATTCGGCACTCACTCAGATAATGGTGCATGTAGTTTCTGTGGGAAAGGAACATATCAAGAAAACACGGGCCAGACCTCTTGCTCAAGGTGCCCATCTGGTCTGACAACGTCTACTATAGGTTCATCAAATATATCTCAGTGCACAGGTAAATATACTTAACGACTTTAAAAACGCAACCAGTGATTTGACGGGTATTTTGTCTTAATTGCAAGTGTAATTGGGAAAATTCAAGAACACCATACTTTAACTAGTCCTTCGTTTTATACAACAAGTTCATTACAAAATTCAAGCATAATTCAAACGAAACATGATTTCATAATGGAAAAAGAGCAATTTTACTCACTGCTCAAAATGTATGACTTTTTAAAAATGTTGCGTTTTTAAAGTTGTTAAGTACATGTATATAATTACTGGTATCATGTCATAAGTTAAGACATGTTTTTTGCCTAACACCTATAGATGAAATTTCATGTCGGGAGGCAAATTTGTTGATGGATATTTAAGTGTGTTTTATTTTCAGGTATACTGGATTAAAAGAAATGATATAACCGAGATACATTAATATACAAATCAATTATAACACATACTTGGTTATTCTGAGAAAGGACATTTAATTGTTACTTTTATTATTATATGAATGACCATTCTGTCGTTTCTTTATTTATCAGAGGAAAAGGTCAAGGTCGCTACAATCAGTCCTACTTCTGAATCTACAGCATCCATTTTAGTACAATCTGAAGGTGAGTTATACTAATAACTGGACAGATTTTAACTGAGTCTTGCTATGTTATAAATTATCAAGATTTTTGTTTTTGAAAATATTTCAAGCCTTCGAACCATTGCTTATGCATGTTTTATATTAAAAACTGCAATTGTAACATTTGAAGACTTTGTCGTGGTTTTAGTGACACTGTTTTGAAACGTGCAGGTTCAGATACAAACTTTTTATACGTCAGCCCTACTGAAAAATAACATAATATTGTAAATTAACAACACACTCTTAATCCTACTTGTTAAAATTGTACAACATTACCTCAAAATATGACCATTATGGTAGTAGCAACTTACCAACGTATTTAATACATTTGTAATAAGCTTAGAAGCATTGGCTTCCATTGTAGATAAGGAGACACTGTTCATAACAATGGCAATAGCAGGCTCAGGACTGTTGTTTGCTGTAGCTGCAATTTGTGTTGTAGCATGGTGCAAGATACGTAGGTATGTTTATATCCATAGACCTTTTGTTACAATATTTCACATTGATGACAAAAACGCGTTAAAATATGGAAGTTTTATGAGACACATACATAGCTTATGTCTCTGGCTTTATGGCTATAAAACATTTGTTAATAAACAATTATTTGAATATTTTCATTTAACGTAGATTGACGGGAAGCTTTCCAGAATGAATCCATGCCTTTCATTGGAAATCTTTGATCTGTGAATATACAATGTCAAATGATTCTGTAATCATGTCAATCTGGTCAACAATACATTTTTTACTATTTATGATGATAATTATGATAATAATAATAAATATTATTATGAATATTATTATAAGTAGTAGTAAATAAAAATGATGACAATTATTATTATTATTATTATTATTATTATTATTACAGATCAAACCCCAAGCAAATTGGAGTTGTCATAGACATGAAAATAGAATGTAAATCCGGATGCACAATGGTATACAAGAAAGCTAGGCCTGCAGACACACTGCCATTGACTCCATCTCCTGTAAAGCCAGACTTAATCTCAATGACAGATTGCGACATGTTTGGCAGTGAGGCTGCTGTAACTCCTGATATGTGGCCGCATGTTGCGAAAATGCCACCTACAGATAGGCCCCATGTCACGGTTACAGGCGATATTGATGAACCACATTTGTACGACCTACCAGAATACATTGAGAATGACGACCATACATATAGCAATATATATGAAGAGTGAGGTGATGGCTGCCTGATTTTCTTTTGAATGAATTCAATCACTCTGTGTCTGCTGTACTATGTACTGTTACTACAATGTTGCTAATACCCATGTGCGTTATCAAAGGTTTGCAGTTATAACTTTAGGCAGATGAACGAATTATATACCTAGATAACCCTAGCAGTGTTAAAACAGTATTCTGTATATATTGATGGACATAACACTCTGTAATCAAGAATCTGAGGTCGACCACATTTTTTTAATCCTTACCCTGTAAAATTGATTATTGTAAATAATAATAATAAGTGTTTTGATTATTCAATAACCATTGCCAAGTATTAACCTTTAACTAAATATTACATATTCTAATTTCGTTTTGATCAAGTGTGTTGTAAAAGAAAGTTTACAGTTAAAGAGCTTTTAGTGCAGATATTCTAAACAAACCACGTGTTTGGCGATTGGTCATTTCGCAGTCACTTGTTACATTTTTCTGTTTTGTTAAAGTTGATGAATTTTAAGTTTCAATATTGGACGCTAGTCATTTAGCTGCATAAACTTCCTTTGGAATACTGTCAATTTGAAAAATACAGTTGTTGCAGCAACGCCTTCTCGAATTCGTTATGTTCATGTTAAACACATTTTATTTCTAAAATATTTTATTAAAAGGTAATAGTATATAGATTAAGCGTCGATGTTTTGTGTACGCATTGTTAATGAAAATCACTTACTATCTGTTTCATTTCCCGCGTATTGAAAGCGGCTAGATAGCTGTGTTTCGTGTCTGTCTATCTTCTCTGCCTCTCTTAAAACTCTTAAATGGTTTAGGAATGCCTTGCTACAAATATTCACCATATTTCTATTATATGAACTTGACAGTGTTCATGTCTATTGACAGAGTCAGTCTTAAAGACGACAATTAAGGGGAGACATAAGTGTTTATTCGTTTGTTTATTATTTTCTTGAATTTGAATTTGTAAATTATCTAGTTATTTTAGTGTTTCAATGTTTCCACCGGTATTTGAACTATATTTCCGTAAAAAATACTGAAACACAGTATTTGTTTTTTACGCCCATCCCATTATTTTAAGTGCCATTACTTACTTGCTTCTTGAACATAGCTATCTACATTCTATGAGTAAAACAAGAGCATCTGTAACACCGATGGATGCTCTGTTCTTGTCGATGGAAACTATAAATTCAAATTAAGGCCAGGTAGAGTTGAGGTTATTAGACACTTCCTGCTTCCTCTTGATATCTTCTATCACTATGTGTGATATCAAATAAATCTGTTTCATGCCTCTTAGAAAAATGTTTCGAATAAGCATAATTTAATACGATAAAATGAGATAATTAAAATATGGGGTTATCTACAGCTACGGTTCTTTGCTAATGCACTCCCTAATGAATTATATCACTGTAAGAAATATCAACTCAATCCCTCGTTTACTTTCTGAGTTATGCTACGGACAAACTTATTATATAGAGGGAAACAATTGAAAAATAGGGAAAGTTAGAGATTCCCTCGCAAAGACCTCTAGCAATGTGTGAAGTATCAACTCAATTCCTTCATGTTATGCTCCATATAAGCAGTATCCGGACGGGTAGATAAGCGGCGACTTTATGCCCCCTCCCTTCAGTATGGATAAATTACTCAATTGTTTATGACAGTATTATGCCAAATATGCTAAGTATTTTTCATGAAAGTTTTTCTTGTAATGAGTGTTCTAACAAAGAACCAAATGTGAGATGGCAAATGTGAAATAGTAAATGTGCATGTGGTCACAAATTTCAGTTAACTTGTTCATTTAAGGCAGACATTTTCAAATACAAATTCTAGTGTAAGTAGTTGTGTTGAAGTACGACATTATTTTCATTTACATTCTATAAAATAAAGCTTGTACTCAAACACATAAACATTCCCTTTACAGTGTTTTTCTTTATAAATATACTTTTAAACTGAAATATTTATTTCCGATTCTAAAACAATGTGGAATTAATGTGTCTTTGCTAAGAACACCACTACTCTGGCCTGGTGGAGATTGAACAGCATCGTGAGGCGAAAGCGCTACGAATTCGCTTCGGCGGCTCGTTTGTACCTAGCTCATATCATGGTACCCGAGTCTTCAGTCTGACAAATATGACGTGATCTCACGTAATAAGCTAAAACTGTTTCAACCAAAACTAAGAGCACAGATTCTGAAAAAAGTTTTATTTATTATCAATCTTTAATTGCAACTGAATAAAAATACGATCCTTAAAATATTCGATAACTTAATCTGGTGATACCAACTGAAATATGTTTTAAAATCATTATGATTATATTGATCTCCTAAATATGTTCTCACCCGAAATTGTTTATCAAACAAACTAATCTTTAACACTTCATCATTTTTTCTTGTCATTGGTAAGTGCTAAAATAGCTTCTCCTAATTTTATAAAGTCGTCCATGGTATTGTACACAAATGCTGCCATTCTTGCCATGAGCTGACCCTGGATTACAACAACCGCAATCTGCACATCAAACCTGTCCAAAATCAGTTTCTGAAGCTCCAAGTTCTTCCCTTTGAAAACATCTGTTGGTCCAGTCTCCTTTCATCAGAAGAAATAATTTTAGATATAAACTGTTTTAGATTCGACAATTCTCATATATTTGTTTTCTTTTGTCGTATGTGTATTGATAAAGGCTTTACAAATCAAAATGTTTTGTAGCCTATATGTAAAAAATATACTGTAAACTGTTTATGAGATAGAAATACAAAGTTAATAAAACTCCACTGATGTCAGGGTGTAATATGACTACATACCAACTTATCTGAGAATTCGGGTATGAATGGCAAATGAATTATTCGCAATAATGGTGCCTCCATGTAGGTAGGTATTGCAATTCTTTGTGTACCCCATTTCTCCTCGAGGTAAGCGATGCCTTTTGTTAAAAGTGTAGAACCGTACTCTACGATCTTTTCCTTAAATAGAATAATATGTGCGGGTGATTCGTACTCAACAAAAACCTGTAAGCATTTAGTTTCTGTATGTATTACAATATGATAACATCAGATAGGTACTTGATAAAAATTCACTTGTGCATACTAGTAAAGCAAAATTCTGTCAACATGATGTTTCATGAATCGTTGCTCGGTGTCCCTGAAAGAATTTTCCAAGATACCGACAGCATCAAAATAATCAACAAAAGTGCAAGTAACAATATATTTTCTGCCTTGAATATAATAAAACAGCTTACACGTTTGATACTAGAAAACAGGTTAAGTAAAAATAGTTTCAAATGTTTTAAAATACTTCTAGCTTTACCGTTAAGGAATGATCAATGACTGTGAACTCTGGAAAGCAAAACATTATCTATAACTCGTACACAATATACCGACTCCGTTGGTAATTCAAAACGAAAAATAGACAATGTGTGTATGTTATTTTACGTTGTAACCTTGCACAGTTCTCGTGCACGACATATGTTTACTCACCCGTCCCCCGATACGATTGTGATAGTCTATTCCATCAGCAGAGCATATATATGGGGTGTCATCTTTCGTTCCTGCAACAGAAAAAGATGAATATTTTGCTAACATCTCCTACGAAATAAAGGTCAATGTGAGAAGATGACGTCGTGGTAAACTCATGAGATTGTGGTTATTTATTACATACGAAAAACATAACGTTCTGATGAAATCTTAGTGTAAAAATCTCTTGATTTAAACAACTATTGTTTGCACTGATTAAGTTGATACCAATATAAACAATTTTTTCTAAATTTCGCTTTTCCTCGGACTTTATGAACAGCACATATTTAAGAAAATGTTTCTTAACAAAATCATTTGTAAAGATGAACCTTCATATGCGAATGCGTCATGTAAAGTATCGTTGTCAAATGCGGATGTAACAAGAGGTTTGAACCAGGTGTGGTGACGTTTTGGGTTCATCCAGATAAAAGCACAGGATCGAGGACAGCACACCCACTTGTGCAAATTACCTGAAATAAAAGCGGCAATTTCACTAAATTAAATCATTCAGAAAGTCCATTTTTAACAAAAAAGCTATGTACTTTGTTGACAGGTTGAAGGCTTAAAGGGATTACTTTGTGTTTTTTGTCTTTGTAAATATATAAAAACATATTTGACTTTAAATTTCAAATATGTTTTTATATATTTACAAAGATAAAAAACACAAAGTAATCCCTTTAAGCCATGAAACACAGTCCTTATCAACAGCAATACCTAAACGTAGACGAAATAATCCTCCAATTTTGAAAACAAGGCAGCATACAATTTGCACACTGCGGCTTGAATATTAATTATGAATATAATTATAATTAACGCTTGTGCCAAGTGCAAAAAGAGAGGACGACTTCTATGTAATACAGTTAAAACAAACGCAGTCACTTCAGGTGCAGGAATTAATCGTCATGGTCGTTAATGGTCGCCAATCGTCATCAATGGTCGTAAATCATCTTTGAAGACACAAGTTAATGTTTAGTCGTAATGTATAAATTACGAACTGTTTGCAAATAAATAGTGTTTCCACCAATCGTCAGAATGCGTAA
>JAUMHA010368778.1:0-39669 GCA_032359765.1 Saxidomus gigantea | reverse complement strand
CTTCATGCGTTCGCGCCGTGCTACCGACCATGTCTTTTTATGTGAGTTACGAAGGATAAGAATCCACTTCTGGTTCTTCCAGGAGCGATTGTTTGATAAACTCACCACCCGTATAAAATTACCAAGGTTGGGACGGGCGTTAAACAACAACAACAATGTGGGCATAATTTTACTAAGGTATTGGCACTGTTTTACGCGTGGTGATTCAAATGGATACAATGTACGAAGTATTGTTCAACTCAAACAGCAATTCTACCACTCAACAATCAACCTGCATCAAAGTTATAATATTCCATAAAAAATTCATCGTGTATCCCAACTTGTGTTTTCTTAATATGTTGCAGTCACGCAAGATAATATAACTTTTCACGGCCGTGGCTAATAACTTGAGCGTTTCAAAACCCAACACTTTTTTCACTTAATCTGCTGTTCTAGAACCATATGCTTATTCTTACTACAAACCACTTCTCGATTAAGTTAATAATCGATTTCTTTCAATAATTATACCATTTGCATAACACCATACTGTGTCACCCGCCGAGGTGATTGAATTGCATTAAATTAAATTGCCCGAGCGATTGTGACGGCCAACAGAGAGCCTCCGCTGCTCCCGCGCTTTGCATTACTGAAAACTGCAAGCGCAATGGAGGTTTAATAAACTCGCTTCTCATACATTCACTAATATTGATGCGAAATGTCATCTATGAATGTATTAACCTTTTGAGCTATAAATGGCTCTCTCTCGCGATAATGGTAATCATAAAGAAATGATTTCAAACGCGTTAGCTTTTCGTTATTCCGTAGGATGTTTTGGAAATTGAATGTCTTCTTCATACACAAAATACTGGCTTATCCTTGTAAATGATGACAGTATGGGGTTGTCAACTTTATTATTAAATTACCATATATCAAAAGAAGAACTGCAAAGTACCCAAGTAATTTCGAATTCATTTTTCTTTCATCATGGAAAATTTACCAGTTTTTTCACTTGTAATATGATACACCATTCAGTCTGATTTTAGAGTTGTTACAATGTTCAAAATCGTTGAGAAGGGATAACTACTCATGTTTTGGAGATAGTGTTTGGAGAGTACCAGAGAAAGAACACATTCAGTTTTGAACGCCTTTTTAACATATGTCAGAACATCTCCATTAACAGTTTCTTATTGAAGCTTTAACCTACTCTGGAAATTTGAAAATGAAATAAAGAATATTTAACTGAGTTCACGTTTGCTGAATAAACCGAGCATACATCCGTAAGTTTCAGAAAATATTTGTTGACATATATTGCTTCTTAAAATCTAAAATAGTTAGACACGTTTGATAGTCGTGTTCTCCTACCTAAAACATGTTGTTTAACATATCTGTAAAATGTAGTTTAACATCCACTTCTTCATTTAGATGTATAAAAATTGCCGAATGTCGCGCTGCTGCTTTCAAAATCGGCACCGTCCTTGGTAATTTTAAGATACCGTAATAAAGAAACAAATTTGTTACATGCGATTACAGGTAGCACAACATGTTTACTTTTGAGAGAGCAGTTTACTTAAAAAAACGTTCATTTTCTAAAACCGACGTGCGCCAGTTCAGTTTATTTCTGCAGGTGGGGTCTTGCGCGTCAGGACAAAGCTGCCCATGGCTTTAGAACTTGAGTAACAAGTGTTTCATACGTGCCATATAAATACGTCGATGCATGCCATACGTTCAGAAAACTTACGCATGTTTAAGTAATTTGTGTACGCAATATTATTTTCTGGTAGTTCCTAACCTGCTCCTCACATCATAAAAGTTGCAGTTCCATGCTTTTCTCTGTTAATTAGAAAAATTACATTTGTTACCGCGTGTGTAGACATACTTTCATTTTCAGTCGGTACGCAAGACTTTTGCTGAACAAATAAAACCCTCGAACTTAAACTTGGATGATGTGATAGATACGACAGAGGGTGTCAGAAAACAATATTACTTGTGCTACTGTGCCCAGAACCACAAAACTAGACAAAACCCTTGGCGCTCTCGCTTAAATGTTTATTTACAAATTACATAGACCTATTCTCGTGAATGTAAGTAAACAAAACCGCTTTGTTGCCACATTTGGAACACATTCAAAAGTTTTGTAGAATGAGAAGCGACAAACTTGAAAAGTCGTTGCTGTAACGGCCGTTATCTGCGCAGCATTCAAATTATGTTGCACTGTAACACTGTTACGACAGTGAAAATTGCGTCTGATTGTTTTATTCTATTGCGCAATGATTAATTTTAGACGAAAATGTTTAGGTGAGAAATTAAACCTTAAACCTTCACTAAAATGTTGACTTTGTATACATAAAAGTACCATTCCTAGCTGTTAGTTTGTTGTTTCCTTTATCTTCTAGATCTGCAGTTATCTAAACTGTTAACTTTAAAAAAAAACTTGGACACTTTGATAACGATCAAAAAATAATAATATCCTAGTAGAAATAATATTGCGCCATAGTGTTAATTATTGACAATATTTCTATTTCATCAATGTGAAGTCAGAATCTGATTAATCAAGTTAAGTTTTAAATGGATATACAAGTTTGCTTCAAGGCATGCAAGATTTTTACAATATGTTTCAGATACTGGCTGACTTTTTGTTAGCCTGTTATCAACCGTTTTTGAGTAAGTGAGGAACCATATAGAACAACTGGAATGTAGCTGTCGAAATAAATCAAAGGGTATTAGCCAGTATATATCATTGGCAACAAAACTACCTTATTCGTGTACGTACACGGGAATAAGTTGTTGAGCGACGGATGTTTTGTCTTTTATTTTTGTGTCTGGGAAATGCAATTCTAGACGTAATGTTGTTTTCTGGTAGTTCCTAACCTGCCCCTCACATCATAAAAGTTGCGGTTCCATGCTTTCATTTGTTAATCAGAAATATTGCATGAAAGAAATCACTCGTACATGTTCTGAACGTGTAAAATTACTTTCATTATCGATAGAAAAGATTTCTGCTTAAAAAATAAAACCCTGGAACATCAGCTTGAATGATGTTATAGACACGTCGGGGGTGTCGGAAAACAATATTAATTGTAGCATCACATTGTCCAGAAACACAAAACCCTGCCGCTCTCGTTTAAATATTAGTTTACAAATTACACAGACATATTCTCGTGAATTAAAGTAAATAAGACCGCTTTGTAGCCAATGATACACGTGCGTATTCAAAACACATTAAAACATTTCGCGGAATAATAAGCGACAGGGACTGTATAGACAAAACTTAAAAAGATGTATTTACGTTTTCGTTGGAGAAACGGCCGTCATCTGCACAACAGTCAAATTATCCTGCACTGTAACACAGTTACGACAGTGAATATTGCGTCGGACTATTTTATTCATTTGCGTAATTTCTAATTTTAGATGAACATGTTTATTTGAGAAATAAAACCTTCACAAACAATGTTGACTTTGTATACATTAAAGCGGCTGTACCCTTCCTCTTTGTTGTTTCCTTTATCATCTAGATTTGTAGATCAAGTCATCAAAACTGTTAACTTTAAATGGAAAAACTTCGATACTTTGATAACGATCAATTAATAATATGTCCAAGTAGAAATAATATTGCATCAGTGTGTTAATTTAGAGACAATATTTCTATGTCAGAAGCTGATAAATCAAGTTTGGTTTTCACGGGATGTACCGGTTTGCTTTCAGACATTATACAATATGTTTCAGATACTGCCTGACATTTTGTTAGCTTTTAAAACTGTCACCAACCGTTTTTGAATAAGTGAGGAACCATATAGAACAACTGGAATGACCAAATTCTAGAACGGATTTACTACCATATCGTTCAGAGATATTTTTTGTTGGTATGGTAACGACTGCTTCCCCCTGAAATGATATTGTTTTAGTAAAAAGCTTCGTCCTCTTTCGGCAATCAAAAATAAACATCGAACTCTTTGTTAAGACACATTTTAGCGTATTATTTGGAAGATGGTGCATAGTGGGAGACCGACCATTTGGTGCATTAAATGACGTCATTCAAATGTATTTAGTCTGCAGATGCCAGTGGCTTCCATTTACAAATGTCCATAACACGTATTTACTGGATATTTTATTGTAGATAACTGACTTATTTAAATTTAGAATTATGTGCCTTCAGACAATGATTTCAGTATCAACAGTTTTAAAACTTGTTATCGAAATATAAGACTTTCAAATAATCATTGCGAACAGAGATTCAAGATACATGTATGTTTTATCTTCTTACAAACAAATGGCTTGACTAATTCACCGCGACAAAAATAAATACAAATTAACTGACTTTTACGTAGAAAAATTACAGAGGCTACATGAAGCTATGGAATAACTAGGAATATGATCGCAACCATCAGTGTTCTTCATAGCACAATCACATTACAGAAACAATCGTTATCGAACATAAATTCAATATATATAATTATATAATAAATAAATCATTATGGCTAATTGATTGTTCCTTATACTCCTTTTACACCAATCGAGAATTCGCAGTAATTTTGAAATCTAATTGATTTCAAATGGTAAATTCACTGATTCTTAATTATAATCTTTTAAATTGTATTGTCAATTCACTTATCTAGATTTATGAAAACATCCATAAATCACGTTGACCTTAGCAGACAAGTGTTTTAAACTTTGACCCAAAGCAAAGTGTCAAGCAAATGACATGGACATTTTACTGCGCTTTAATACATTTGTAATACTAATAGGACACTAATATTTAAAATTTTGACATTATTTCATTGTTTCAAACCCTTTGGCTATTGGCTCCGTACGTTACAGAAGGTCCCCAAGTCATATCAAGAAGCGTGTCGAACTGTCACGGAAGCTTTGCCCGAGGGGTCATTAAGCTATCCAAAATCTGCAATGAAGAAGTGCAATATTTTTATATGTTTATTTCGGAAAGGATATCACTTCAAGTTTTTATTTTTAAAACTAGGTCTGCCACAAACTATACAAGAATGTGCAATACTTTTTGCTGCGTTTTCTGCTTGCCTTTTGAACATTTTTGAAGGAATTGCAAGAAATTTAAATGTACAATTTAGAAATTTACGAAAAAGGCATATACATGTATTATTTCAAAAATTATACTGTTCCCATGCGGTTTATAATTATGATCTAAAATAAAGCAGTGACACTATAAATGCATGTTTATGAAATTGTAAGTGCATTTATCAAGTCTGGTATATTAATAGAAATCCGCCCATGAAGTTTTGAACCGCAAATTGTTTGTTTGCCTTTGTTATATTGTGGTTACCGTCCAATATTCAACTTACACGTTTTGGCTGCATATTACATTTTCTATTGTAAAAGTCAATCAGACACACTCATGAAAAAAAAAGTAAAACTTTTAATGCCATAATCAGTAAATTGAATTCGTAAATGAACTGGCATTTGTCTAGTATCTGACACGCACCCTACAAAGTAGGTGACATTCACGGAAGGAAAAAACAGGCAATTCCAAAATGCGGTGAACCATTTGAAGAAAAAATTCTCGTATTTGCCAACTCCTTGGTTTGAAATCCCTCGTTTAACATATGCTAACAATTTTGTTATCCAATCATTTTGTAATGCTGGTGTCAATAAAAGTGTAGTTTTGTTAAACAAATTGAGACATGCAATATTTAAGGGGAAAGACATAAATGATTGATTGAGCCCGAATGACCCTCTGATCTAAGTCAAATGTTCGTTTTGCACATAATCAATACAGTTCTTGATCGATTGCTTCATTTTCACTTTTGGTGTAATTTGCCCTAGAAAGTGTCGTAAAATGTAGTTTTTGATGAGCAACTTTTGACATGAGTATTAGAGAAATTGAATATTTATCACCTAGTAGGTATATATTCAACAAGACTAATACGTAGGTCTATGAGTTGAAAATGTTTTTAATTTGTATTAATACCTTTATTTGAAAGGTGTTAAAATCTACATTCCATGAGGTTTTTATTCTGCAAGTCATCCTATCTAATGGATATTTACAAAACAGTATTCAAAATAATTTATCAGGCATTTGAAACAAGTGAAACCACAACGTGTACCTTGTATATGTACATTTAAAACGGAAAAGAATTGGTCGAGGGAACTTTGGAAGTTTTTGCAATCTAGTTCTGGTCGTACTATTCTCTTATACCGGGATTAGTTTGCCAAATACAGCAATATCTCTGGTTTCTTTGCTGCGAAGTGTAATACCACTTGACCAAGTATTACTTGAAATACAAAGTTTACGTACAATTAATTATATGCTACTACCGTTCTTCAAAAAACAAACACGACTGACACAGTATATTTCTTTACATGATAGTCACAACGAAACACATTTATTGCTTTCAATCATTTACACGCCTTTGAACTTAAATGTTATAGAACATAATATATGTAGGACCGGTGACGTTACCGTCTGCTTGTAACCATTCGACCTCACATGCATTCATTCGCGTCCAGCTTCAAACCAGGTTATTTATGTTAGATAGTTGGCATGTCTTAAGAGGGATCGAGGTCTAGGTGTGACCCTATTAGCTTAAAAAAGTTACCCGCCTGTACATAACTGGAATACTTTTGGAACTGAAAAAGGTATATCCGACCAAATAACTTGCAGTCTAATAATAGTTAAAATAAAGATGTGGCAAAGATGGGGTGAAGAACCGATGTGCAAATAGTCACGACGGAAAATAATATGAATTAAACTGTTAAACCCCGTTTGCCTATATGTAGCAAAATTATTCATTATTACAATTAAAATTTGTTTCTAAAAACGTAGGATCTTTAAAGCTAGTTTTCAATTTGCGGGACTGAAAACTCGCAAAAACACATGAGGTGTCTGTCTATAGTACTGATCCTGAAAGCATCTGAACAAAGCAAACATATATATATCGATAAACGAGTCGACACAACGCAGTCCTTAAAGTTACGTCAGTAAAACTAAAATAGTAAGTATGTTTTTAGAGCATACGCTTCGAAACATTAGTCACGTGATTTCACAGCATCTTGTTCTCACACGTTTGAATGTGTTTTCGTGGTAATTGATCGGCGGAAAGAGACATGGCGTCACCGATCCGCCATTATTTACTGCAGAATTACGCCGAGTGCAATTTGTTACAAAAATTAGGTCTCTTTATTATCAAATTGATAGAACACTTTGAAATATGTAAATTAATTTCAAACGTATCAAATCTTTATTTTCGAACCATTTCACAATAAAATAGGCCTATCTGATACTTGTAGTAAGATTCAGCTTCATTATCTCTGAACTTTGTAATAGTAAAATTCCATAACAATATTTTGGAATCAAAAAAAGACGTTAAGGACAGAAATGTAAGAAATGTTTGCGAGGATATTAACATACGAAACGGAACATTTCAATACCGGTAGCAGCTTTTTTGCTGATTGTAAAATGAATATAAGTTATAACAGATATAACAGCATCCTCAAAAGTTTCATTTGTTTGTTTTCTTGAAAAGTAGATCCCTGTAGCGTTGTTGATGAGCCCGATAATCCAGTTTGGTCCAGAAAGGGATGGTGTCTGTGATACTTACTCAAAACAAACCGGAAACAACTACATAAGAAGACACAAAACCATTGCTTTTATCCTGGAAACCACATCAACAGAAGGGATGAAATTTATGATAATAGATTGTTTACTAAGATCCTTATTCCATTATTCGTCTTACTTTCAGACTTAAAGAAATATGAAGGACAAATTTCCCATGCGTTTTCTGCGATCATATATTATATAGTGGAATATGTATTCGTATAGAGTGTGCATGACTGTATAGTTTGGGTTTGCTCGAGGCTATCATTCGTGATGTCATTTTGTTGGTGAGATATCTGGAAACATTTGAAGCCGAAACCTTTTGCCGAGAAAGATAAATGTTTTAACAACAACGAGAAAATTAACAAAACTTTCCGAAAAGGAGATATTTTTTAACTAAAATACCTTTCATTGTCTCTATCTAAAGGAAGATTCCAAACCGCCATCAGGAAAAAGGGGTCGTTTGAACTATGTCTTAGATAAGAAATTGCAAAAAACAAAACTGCAACAAGGAAATACAGTAAAAGTATTCAGTATGGTTCTACCACTACTTGAAAATAAAGGATACTAAACTGATATACTCGGCATCTGACATCAAGGAAATCGTTGCTCATGATAACCAAGTAAATTGTACACACGATATGTCTGTCAGAAGGTCTAAAAAGATCAAAACTCAGAATAGCCACAAACTATTTTGAAGAAATAAATGTAGCAAGATAATGCATATGTAACATTAATACTACAACTGCATTAACTTTATGGCCATATAACGTTTGTTTTACTTAAATTTTAATGGAAACTGTGTGCAATAAACTAGCGCAGCGAATTTAAAGTTGAGACCTTGCATAATTAAAAAGCTCATTGATGCAAAATTGTCTGTTACAGGGATATAAAAGGGGAAAAAACTTTGTGTCAGTGATTACCACTTAACATAGTTTTTACTGTACACTTATGTGTATTGCATAAATAAATGTCTTCGAAAATATAAGAAAATGATATAAACTGTTGACAACAGAATAACATTCTGTAAACTATGATATTGAAGAAGGAAATTTCATACTCAAAAAGATAAGGAAACGTTTTGCTGTTGCCCTGCTAGCTGCAAATGATTCTACCTTTGAGACCAGTGCAGATCATGACCAATCTGAATACCTGTACAGTCTGATCATGTTCTGCACTGTTCACTTATCAGTCAATAAAGTTTCCATTGAACAATTAATGGTAATATCAAAAATGAAAAATGGACAGGTCCATTTTAGGAATTCAGAGGGATGACGGGTTAAAACTATTATGAGAGCAATTAGACCTCACTTCAAGCGTTTGTTAGTCTTCGCTTCGTGTATGACGATGGTGGGGTTACATCATTTCTTGGTACATGCAATACCTAGGTACATTACAAGTAGTTTCTACAAAACTTTAAACAAAGTAATATTACATTCTTCACGAGAAGAGAAACAGACACCATGTAGCTCATCCTGGAGGTTGCGGGTTCGAGCCCCACTGGGGTCACGACCGTACTTCCTCATATGACACCAGTACTGTTTTTTCCAGGAAGCGGACTCGAGAGTGACTCGATAAGCTACAAGCTTTCTTTACAATCTAGCTAAAATAAATTAGTATAAACTAACGAAAAGGACGATAATTTCTGGTAAAAGTGAGCTTTACAACATCAACGGAATGTTTATAAATTAAGTCAAAGTCGGGTTCTTTTGAACGGCTGACAAAACGAGCAAAACATAACTGACTGTTACGAAGTTATGCTGTTGTTGTTTCTCAACTTACCTAAGCATGGTAGGAAAAGCAGTTTTAAAGTATCGAGTCAGAGTCGAATCTGTTAACTTAGAAAGAAAAAGTGACTGTTGAGAGGGGTAGCTATACGCCTTTTCAATTCGAAACCAATACCTACTGCGTAGATGGCTGACATTCGGACCACAACACGTTGTTTTTCTTTCTTTTTTTCCCCTTAAATATCATGTAATTACCACGTTTGATCGTCGTTGGAATACACTAAACATTTAAATACGAAAGTTGTTTGTCTAGCAAATTTGAACAACATCCTAAGTTTATGATATCGGACATTGACATCACTAGCTTATGATATCGGACATTGACATCACTAGCTTATGATATCGGACATTGACATCACTAGCTTATCATTTCGGACATTGGCATTACTAGCTTATGAGATCGGGCACTAACATCACTAATTTATGATATCGGACATTGACATCACTAGCTTATGATATCGGATATTGACATCACTACCTGATGCTTTCGGACATTCACATTACTAGCTTATGATATCGGACATTGACATTTTTAGCTTATGATATCGGACATTGACATCATACGCTTATGATATCGGACATTGACATCACTAGCGTATGCTATCGGACATCCACATTACTAGCGAATGCTATCGGACATCCACATCACTAGTTTATGATATCAGACATTGAAATCACTAGCTTATTATATCGGACATTGACATTATAAGCTTATGATATCGGACATTGACAGCATTAGCTTATTATATTGGACATTGACATTACTAGCTCATGATATCGGACATTGACATCACTAGCCTATGATATCGGACATTGACATCACTAGCTCATTATATCGAACATTGACATTAGCGAATTAAATTACACACAGTGGTCGCGCATAGAATTCTAATGAATTTGAAGAAAGGTAATTAAGTGTGTTTCAAAATCAATCATGCATAATGAAAATGCAAGTGTTACGTGATATCTTTTATAAGCAAAAGTGTTGCAAAATATACAACCCTGGTGCGTGAGTATACGTTTGCAGAACAAAAAGTTAAAAAGTACGAATATATTGGTTATATGTTCTATATATATTCGTAATTTTTCAAATATTAGCTGACTAATTATTGAACATGTATGATTCATCGCCTAAGGTATTGTGACAACTTTGTAACGGTTTGACAGCCGATCTCATATATGACATTTATATCTAACATCAGCTGCTGGTCGAGTGTTATTCTTTCTTTTTTTGTGTGTGAAGTTATCGATATATTCAATATGTGCTCACTTCTTTCCTTTTTCGTTTTTCTTTCGATTTTCTTTCTTTTTGTGTATTGTCTTTATCCATTTATCTGTATAACTAAACTGAGCCGGTTAAACGGCGTTTAAACTTTTGTTTCAGTCCCTGTGGATTTTTCTGTTTGTTTTTTTATATTACACTTGAAAATGGCCATACACAATCATGGGCAAGAGAGATGTTTGAAATGTAATAAATGTCTTACAAATATGTAAGAATTAACTTATAAAGTTATTTTTCTTGCTCGCAGACAGAAATAAAAATAATGTTTAAATAGTAGATGCAATATAAATTTTAACTTGGAGTCAAAAATGATTTTTGTTGTATTCAGCTATAGTCAACAAATAATAAAACTGTTACACGGAATCATAGAATTTAGCACAAACTTAAAAAAACGTTGATGAATAAATGATGACTTTTCAATGAGTGTAAATCAGCGCTTAATGTGTTGTTTTTTTAGAATTATGATGGTCACTTTAAACTTCAGTCATTATTTACCTGGTAACTTGTTACGTGTTCAACGTTCTGATTAGTTAACATTACCTTGAAATTCTTAAGATAGAAAATGTAGACCGAACTGAACTGGGTTTATTAGATCTAGACCTCAGCCCACGAGGGGCGTTTCTTACCGACTCGAGCATTTATCCCATAATGCTGTTAAACTGTGAATTTCGTGGTCTTTCGTGGGGGGTTTTCTTGCAGGCGATGCCACCCTCCTGTTTGCACAATAGTTCAATTCGTGTGTCAAATCTCGGGAGGAGTTATGACATTATCAAAATATATGACAGCGTTACGTGTACTATTCCAAACTTATAGTGAACATTAGTCAATTCCGTCTTTTGTGTGTGAGTGTATTCTTTTGATTGGATATAATTATAGTAGATATGAAAGTTACACTTTCACAAACCATCCATTCAAATTTGAATTAAAGAAATCTGTTTGTTCAGATATGATTCGGGTCCGGAAAATGTGTTCCTTATAGCCGAAATTTCGCTATATCCGGAGTCGTTATATACGGAGTTTACTGCACTTACACGTGTACACATGTATAAAACATAAACAGCTTACATGTAAAAGTGTTCCAGTTATGACAATTCAGAAAAAAAATAACAGAGTGTTGACGCGACAACTTTTAAACAGGCGTAGAGGCCAATTACTACCCTTTTGGTCTTTGAACAAAATAGGAGAGACATTTAAAAACTAAATTCTCCTTCAGGAAAAGTATAAACAAAAAGTTTTATATCACTATATATATTTCATTTCAAACAAATCATTAAGCTATTTTTCATTGATTTACTTTATTCCCTAAGGATCATTACTAGCGTACAAATGTTAATACAAGTAGGAAAGTATAAATGTTGACAAAATATGAAAGTATTAAATGTATGCTTAAGATATTTTACAAAGGTTACTGCTGCTTAACATAACTGATTAGTAAGCTTTCATACTTTCATATAAAAGATGTTCTTTTCGATAAACTGAAGTTTACAGTATTTGTAAATTATGTCATTTAAATCGGCAAATTATGTAAACCATAAAAAGATATTCGAAAAGCTTGAATAATCTGTTTAAATGAAATGAAAATTAAGCATGTCAAACTAAAACGTATGCAAACGGAATCTAAATTTTCTTTCGCTTTTTTATTTTCACAATCTTTCGCAATGATCGCATTTTGATAAGAATCGCTTATTATACAAGATGTATTAAGTAAAAACGTTTAAGCGTTCGATAAAAAAAAGTCACCACGCCACATTTTACAGCGTCTAGGCCCCAGCATGACATAAACAAAATGCATTGGCTACGCTTCGCAGCCTCGTTAAAAGGGGGATTATAAATTCGCTTTATTTGCATGATCTTAACCGCTCTTTCTCAATATCATTTTCATATCAAGTCATATTCGGACATGCGTAAATGTTATTTAAGGCAATAAAACTTCCACGTTGTAGCGTTCGTTTCGTTGAGTATAGTGAATATTTGATGTCAAAGGCCGACGAGACATTTTGAGGTTGTCAATAAAACGAACGGTTTACGTCAGAGTAAAAATTCCGCTAGGACGGCAGTTGAAATAATTTTTGTGACTGGATTGGAGCAGGTAATCGCACAACTTTGTGAAATATTGCAGTATTTTTACTAAAATATCTCTAGGCGTTTTGAAACAGTTTGACTTCGGAAAAAATAACAGAAATGCTTTAAGCCATACATCACTACTACATCTATCAAACCAGGACTTTCATCGGTCATGCCTTAAGCGGATATATGATTGGCTCTCGCAAAGCACGTGGTTTCGATGGGTTTTACTAATGTTGTCATTTTCACATCGTAATTTACCTTCATTTATTTTCAGATTCATCTCGGACTAGACAAGCAATTTAAGTCTTAGGAATTGACAAGGAGTAGCGATTGTTTAAGAATATCAAGGAGCCATTTCGAGATGATGAATTCGGAGGCTGATTATACATTGTGCAATTTAGATGCTCATTCTTATGGGACAGGATATAATGTGAGCACACAGGACGGTTCGGGCTCGCTTTATGGGTACTCTATGAACAATCGTTCCATAGACACGGGACAACATGGATACTATACGACAGATAATAATAATATAAATTTAACACACGGAGGAGTGGACTTGGCACATGTTTCTCAGCATCAAAATATAAATTATAGCGTGAATGGGAATAATTCTATGATGGGTAGGGGGGTAAGAGGCACAGGATATCAAGAAATAGATGGCCAGTTGGCTCAATGTTTGGACCCTTATACCGGGCTAGCGGCAATAAACTGCGACTCACAGACGTCACATGGTGGTATACCGCCGCATTCTCCGGGTGGCGGACGATCGGTGTACGGGAGCCCATGTATTGATTCCATGGGACAGTGCTCAATACCAAATGGAAGTCATACTGCCTACCTCCCTCAAATGACACCCCCGTCACCAGTGAAGTCAGAATCACCCTCACCCCAAAGTTTACAAGCCAAACCATTCAGATGGATGCAGATAAAGCGGAATCCGGGTAAAGGTAAGTGAATAACTTTTGAATAAACAACTTTTGTATAAACAACTTTCATATAAACTTTGAATATACTTTGAAAAGCAATTCTAAGTTTTAATTCCGTAACAGAATGATAATATACGTACTTTCAAATTTAGAAGATTATAAACGTCAAAACTTTTGAATTTTATTCAGCAATAAAATCTACCTGTTATAAAATTATGACCAGTAAATCAGTATATTTCTCATTCTTTGCATATAAAACCACGAGCAGTGAAAATTTGAATGAAAAAATAAATGTTTTTGAATATATAATTTAACTGAAATGATTTAATAAGTGTCTTTACTTTTCTTGTTTTGAAAGATAATTCTTCCTTCTTAAAGTATACATATGAAAATGAAATCAATCACTGACATAATATTGATACAAGTAATTTGATAATATTACATACAAGTGTTAGAAGCATAGTGATATAGTAAGTTATATGAAAACTCTAAATGTTACCTAAAAAAAGAAGTAGATAAAAACTATTTTTATTACAGCAATAAAATAAGAACTATTTAAAAATCCTATTAAAGTAACAAAAAAGTATTTAGTGAATGTAAAGAAGGTAGAATAAAATACGGTTTGTTGAATGTAAGATAGAATCTGCTAAACAAAAAGAAGACATTTTAAACATGAATAGTTTAAATGTGTAACAGTAAAATCATATAAATGTTTTAATCATTGATGTTTTACATTATGAATTACATTAATAGTTTAAAGGTATATCTAGGAAATTGCTTCTCGGGGGTAACATCATCAGTTAAAGTCAGTAAAATACAGCAATATGTAATGTTAAAATCAGACAGAAAATGAAAAATGCCCGTGAAGCCATAATAAATATATTAGTGAGTAGGTAAGATGTTTGGGACAAATATGGACAAGTCCCTATGATAAAAGACTTATAAATTTACAAAGAGTTATTTGTACTGTTATAAAATAGTGCCGGCGTTACTAAACATTTTTCGGTGAAACCTAAATGTGTTGTTAATATCAATTTTAATTAAAATTCAAATACGGAGGCTTTCTCAAATTATTACTAAACATAGGCTAAAAAATGATATTATTTTTGATAAAATAGTTGAATTGTTTATATAGATTACCGAAATAAAAGAAAAATATTTATCTTAAACGTGAAAGAATAAAGGGACAAATTTCATTCATATTTAGTGATTAAATTCCTTAATTAAAATCTAATGATATCACTGAGAAAGTACAAATTAGATAAAATTGCAATTACGGGAAATCTTTCACGGCTGTCAATAACTGAACAAGTGAAAATAGATGGCGCACAGTCCTTTGAAGATGAGAAACATATCGCCTTTGTTTATTTATTAAAGAGATAAATATCATGCTACAATACTGTAATAATGAGAGCTTTTGTGTAGCAAATCTGATAAGGGGAAGTGATCCGGGGACAAGAAGATAGCCTGAAACCATTGACTTTATCCAGATTGCTGTATTGTAACTCCTGTCAATATTCAATGATTTGACGGACGTGAAACTTCCAAAAGACACGTATTGCACGTGCATTTTAATAGAAATTCTAAAACAATTGTATTATATAAGTACATTTTTTCATGGTACGGACATAACGTGTAATTGAATACATGTTGCTTACTTGTTTCAAGTGAGGCGAGGAACTTGTTAAAATGTATGTATAAGGTAAAAAACATAACACGCCTTAATTACAAATACAATAATGCAAATGCTTTCATTGACATCAAACAAAATGCTTCCACATATACCCACAGTGTAAGTCAATATTTAGATCACAAATGAGTTAGGGTTTTTTTCATAAATAGACAAAGGTTTGAGTTTTTAAATATTATATTTAAAATTAAATTCAACTTGAAACATCAAGTGGCCATATTCTCAACAATATTTAAGCGTGTCAAAAAACAAACAGATTCAGGGCAAAAATCATCTCTAAAAATGATACAAATAAGAACTGTTGTGCGAAAACCATCATTAATATAGATCAGTTGAAGAATAACACAATGGTTGAACCTCGCGTATATTCAAAGAGAAGAATAAGGAAATAACATTGAGTATATATCAAACTAGCTAATGCATCTGCAACAATATAAAATCATTAACTCTTCAAAACCATGACAACATAAACACTTTTAAGTAAACATTAATTAAGAGATGAAAACTGAAATGTATATTTCTATACATTTTCTGACTCATACATAACTTTGGCGCAAAAACTTCTTTCAATCAGTTTCCTTAAACATTATGCATATATAAATGTTGCCTTTTAATGTCGCATTTAGGTTTAAACTTCCTTTGTAGTGATCAACCTTTACATTCTACTGACAGGATACTTTGATCTAAATGTCCAAATTTTCAATGTTTTTGTTTTTCTTATCGATGTTTTGCAAGAGATGATGTAAAACACACAATGTAAAGTATTTTAATTTTCATTCACAAATCAAATCAAAAGCACTGCAAAGATCGACCGTGCTGTTTTTGCTTCAAACGAAAGCGAAATACAAACCTATCGATGTCAGTTTTCACGTCAAAGACGATCTCCTTATTGTGGCTAAAGCAGAAAAGACAGTGTCTTAATACCCTAGTAATAGAACACAGCATGCAGCAGTCACCAATAGTGATATTTGTAAACTTGTAACAACTAATACTGTCTATTTAACGCCAGGATCTATTCGCATCAAGTGGATTCAAGTCCGCGACATTGTGTGAGACAAGTGCTTATTATAAAATGGCATGTGACCGAAATAGAAGCAACGGGAGGCATTTTCGTTCTCTCAAATGGGAATCATCTATGAATTTTCGTGTTAGATTGCTGCATATAATGCAGTAGCAATTTTGACGTGCCTTTACAGATAATCAGAAAACACTTTACAAAATGCGAAGCTAAGTAGATCGTATATGCATAGTTTGCGTGTAACAAATGATGCTTGAAATCCATTTGACGTATACTAAAGGTTTTCAATTATACCATTATGCAATAGTAAAACCGTTAAAGAATAACAAAGATTGTGTGGAAACAGTAACACGAGCATCTCTAATTACATTAATTTCAGTCCAAATGAAATATTTTATTTAAAAAAACACAAGAAATCTCTTTTTAAATGCAGTAAGTTTTGGATTTACAACCGACGCTAATGATATAACGACAGTATAACTGTTCTAAGTTTCAGTAGATCTTGATTGCTTTGGTCCAATCAGGTATTAGGATTTCATTTGTGTTGATGTCAGATATCGCACAGTACAATTGTACGCTTCCAATCAATACCTATTCTTGCTTTTTTCTTTGTTGAAGATATTGGGTTAAAGTAACTCCAAAAACTTATCTTTTTTAATTAAGTTGAGTTATTACGTGTATTATATGTAATTATATATCACCGTACACATGTAGAAAGACCTATTTTCCACGTATGTGTGCTTTTTTCCCTAACCAAACACCGACGCGACTCCGGCTCCTCTCAATTGTTTACTATTTGTGCACGTAAATTGTCTAATTCCTTCAGCATATTTGACGAACTCTCGAAAATCAAGGGAAGGTACTTGAGATAGTCTGTTAGCATAAGAACGCCATGGACAAAGGCTGCTCTGTGTCCCCATGAAGATGATACGGTCTAAGCCTGCAAACAAAGTGCCATATATACCTGTTTCTTGTCGTCTGCATGGCCAAAAATATCCTATCCGAAAACACTATAAAACATTTCTCATTCATGCAAAATATTACAATAAAAAACATTTTTTGAATTTATTTGTCAAAGATGAGGATCGCGTGGTGTCCCGTTTGTGCCCGCATTTTTTGAAGAACATGTTTGTCGTATATCGACCGTGTAGTTACATAAAGGATCTTCATTAAGAAGTTTATTAAAACGCTGACCTGTTTTGCGGCTTGTCAATAGATTACTCGTGACCATCAGTACCAAACCGAATATCCAGACCACCAGAATATTGTGTAATTGCGTTTCTGGCGAGACTGTAATACATATGCTTTCTACCGCCAAAATTAAAAGTTTTCATAGATTATACTATTCATAATAAATTTTGAACAATAATACAGAATTTATTCAAAATTTATTACGAATAGTATCTTTTAAGAAGCACGCGTTTTAAAGCAAAATACAGGCGAAATAAAATTAAGGACTTAATGGTTAAACAAAGACATAAAATATTTCTAAAACTCCCGAGCGACCAGAACACATTTTACCTAAAGCTTGCGTGTCAAATGAATAATCAGGAAAAACATGCAAACACCATTACAAATAATTCTTTAAGATTCAGCTTCAACACATGTAATGTTCTGATTGCTTCATTGATTTAAACAAAAACATGCCTTAAATGTTTAGCAGCTCCCGCCGTCAGTTTCCTGAATTTATGCCGACATAGTTGTGTTGATTTTTATTTACAGTTTTATAGGTTAAAATTATACATTGACCTGCAACTGTTAGGTCAGTTTCATACATGGACCTGTCAAAACGCATAAATAAATTAAATATACAGCCGTCACTCCCTGTATAACAGTATTTTTGTCGCAGACTAGACGTGGATAAAACACAAAACACTGATCAAGCGACATGTATTTGTACACAATTAACAAGCAAATCGCATTTATATTTCAGGGGGGTGTTGGAGTGATCATGGTAATTTAATTCAGTGACATACACATGTCAACACTTGTTACCGTCATTGTATATGAGCTTTTAGTGTAATTATAAGTTTGTTCTAAAAAAAGTTGTATCCGAAAATGGCCTTTTTCCGTAAAAACGGTAAGGCAATATTCATACCAGTTATAGGTCACGACTAGTCTAGCTAAATTTCGTAATTTTTAATCGCTGACCTCAAAACATTTACCGATGTTGTAAAAATTTGGAGACAAAAGAAAGAAATAAGAAATCAGTCATATCAGAACCAATGTAAACACTATCTTTACCCACATTTTGAAACCATTTCATTTTAATGTGGGACTTACGGGCTTTCTGGGTAGAAATGCTTTTGAAACGGCTCTGATAGAACCAAACTAATGCTTGGGAACTACACATAACTTTGTAAATAGCAAAATGAAGTTGTTTAATGTCAAGCTATTGTTTATAACGAATTCTCATATCATTAATTAAGGGGATCTGTTTCCCTGACAATATTAACTAATTGATTCTATTAGGATATTAGTTGATAATTTATTCTCCATTTCCATCAGCAATATTTCAGACATAAATACATGTACAGTAAACTTGTTTGTAAACTGTCTGTTTTTGCGCGACACTGCTAAATTTCGTTTGTTTGTTTATTCTTTATTATCCTAAGATCTCTTACAAATTCTACAAATTTTGACTATATTAACACCACTGTCCGGATTAATTTCCGTCTTTGTCCCGTACTTCAATGCGTCCGCCTCATTAGTCATGTAAAATACATCTTTCCTCTTTAAATGTCACCCGACTTCACACCATATGCTGACCTTTTCTGGTCAGATGATGATGAATGAAGCCTACTGTCTGTCCACCTTCCCTCTTAAGGAACAAATAAGGGCCCTCATAATGACCAAATTACACGGGATTGATTTCCTATTAAAGACACAGATCTTAGGACGCTGTGCACCGACAATTGTTTGATCATTCTTCCCTATGGTCAGCATGTAAGGACAGAATTACGGAATGTAAATAGGCTAATACTGATGCCATTATATCCTGAAACAAATTTCCCAACCGATTCTTATTCGGTATTGCTTCCATTTGTTTATGTGTGAAGTAGATAAAACAGACGATTTTGTCTTTCTTGCCAGCTTTTAAACCAAACGTAGCTAATTCTATGTTCATGTCCCTCTGATACAATTTTTTAGAAAATAGCAAACGTTACGTGTCAAATTTTTAACGAGCGTAGTATAAAATACAAAACAGAAATCACGAGATAACCTTTAATATGACGGCGGCGGTCACTGTGGTGTTACCATTAATTAAACATATCAATTATGATATATATATTAATAGGCTTTTCAATAATTTTTTATAAGTATTACATATACTTTCGAAATGGGTTTTGATGAATTACACATGCATGTAGATCTGACAAAAAGTACAAGAAATAATTATTCACAAATTCATAATCATAGTTATGGTTAGTGGTAACTACTTAATTAGAAGATAGTCGCTGTAGGTAAGGGATTGATACATATCGCGAGCTAGAAGCAAAACTGCGTAAATCTTTCTTTTTTTACATTCAAGCTACGACTGAAAAGCATTGATTCAATAGATGTTCAGTTTCATAAATATGTAATAAATACTATACATGGCTACTCGAGTGAACTTTTGTGGACGGAATCCCATAAACTATATGCCGATGGCAGATTACAATTTTAATTTAAACGACAAAATTCTCATAAATTTGTATTTTCTATTTCATCGCATTTTCTTACATGCGATTTTGGACATTAATCGAATAATAATGAACCATGTTTAAAACATATATTTTACCCACGCCTAATAAATAAAGGGGCGGAAAAGCGTCGTACTGACCTGCAAGTACGTGTCTTGCTATCCAGAAAGATATTTCCCCTGTTTGTTTTATTTTTGTGTATCTTTTTAAGCTTTTAAGTGCCCGTTGACCCCAAAAGCGCGTTTGAACTAATTTTTCCTCTCCTACAGAGTTTTTCGTTGTCTAATTGCATTAAAAATGCATAAAAATATACCCTTTAATTAATATTTCTAAGTAGGTTTAGTGTGCAGTTTTGTTGTCAAGTTTGTTACTTATACTTATGATAAGCTTTTATATATACTTGTATGCGGAATTCTGATCGGGACGTTTAAATAATTGATACCGAAAAAAACAACCTTATTTAGAAGTTGAAAGCGCTTACATTATTTTAGTTTAGACGAAGTTTGGTCATTAAACTATTTTTACCGTTTGTTTGACAGATTTGGAGCCACACATTTCGACACATTTACTAGTGTGAAATGCACACCAGTTTAAAGCAAAGGGAGCAATCTGAAAGAAACATCTATCCGTCTATATTTTAATTGAATTATAGACTGGATTACTAAATCTTGATATTTTAATCGATAACTTTTAGTTCCAATCATAAAGATTTTTTTTATTATCATCTTCAAATTAATGTTTAATTTAAAGACCTTTATCACTGTATAACAGTCGTAATTTATCATATTTACGTTCTATTTTATAACGATAAAAAATAACGGTTCTAAATTTAAAAAATACACCCATAAAGATTGCATTTTCTACATTTTCAACACCCATTTTCTGTGGTAATGAGGAGCTAAAAGAAATGAAAAATAGAACGAAGAGCTAAGAACAACAGAAATATGTTGTCAAAGTTACATATTGCGGATTGATCATGGAATTTCTCCTACAATGAATCAAAGAAATGAATTGTTAAAAATATGAGAACCAAACAATAGACATGACTTTCGAAGCGGTTAAGACTTTGTGACATGAATCGATTTGCTAAGAAATTGCACTTGACGCCATGATAGTTTATTTTAGAATTAGATCCCGTCTCAAAGTGGACAACAATAACTCCTTGAATAAATAGCAATTATTCCGGGAAGGCCCAGAGAACCGACTAACAATCTGTAGATGACCTCCGTCTACTTTCTAATACACTAGTACTACATTTCAAGAATTAGTAGTCATGAATGGTTTACAAGTTCTTTACTATATTTCAGGTGAATATTGTGGATATAGTTTTCTTTGAAAACGTTCTATTTAAAGAAAGCGTTTTATGACTAATCCATTGCTTGGAATGTTTTTTTTAGTATTATATAAGTTCAGCGTTATTTTGGTTACTGAGATTTAAAATCTAAAATTAAAGTTGCTCAATTACGTAGAATTTAGAAGTACAAGAAGAATACCTACATGAAATGAAAACGTCAAAACGACATTCAAAGTCCCAGTATGCTACATTTCATGTGTTTTTTATTTTCATAACAAGCTTATATAATTACAAATACCGAAAACACACAAAAAAAATGAAGTTCTGAATTAGGAAAATTTGTAAATTTTCTTTATTATTCATAACTTAATCGTAAATGACATAAAATATCTCCTGCATTATAAAATGCTGGTGGCATTTAAGTATATTAATTTCAACAGTCGAGGACGACTATATTATACCTTTATTATGAAGGGTATCGTGTCATGTTTTGCTACTTTCGCGGACGCCAGAGAATGCAAAATTTACCACAAAAGTCATTTCTACAAGTTTTCCAGTTGAAAAGCCATATTTAAAGAATTTGTGACTCATGGATTGTTCAGTCAAATGTGATCTACTTCAAATAAAGGTTTCTTTTGAGACAGCCATATGCGAACAAGAGACGAAAATTTATAATTTACTACTGCACAGAGAAAATGACAAATGTATAATATTGATGGACATTGTTATACATTTAGCGTTAATTTTCAAGAGTGTTGTATCAAAGTTATTATATACCTCTCATCAGGATTTACTGGATGTATGTAAGTTTCGTGAGCTTGGTTAAATGCAACGTTGATCACTTTCCCCTCAAGTTTTTCCCACACTTTTCTTTCTTAGGGCGTCTAAATTGTAAGGGGAGGTAACTGTCTGAAAACAAAAAAGTATCGGTCGCCTTAAAAACCGAAAACACTGAAGTATTAAATAAACATGACAGCCGGTGCGAATGTTAGCTGAGTGGCATTGTTTCCCCTTCCTCGTGCATTGTTTCATAATGCTAGAACAGGTAAATTTTAACCTTTGGCGCCAAATTTCGTAGACTTCGATAAAGGTGTCAGGTAAAAAGACATCCTTGTAAAAATGTAACCACAATGTGTCTCTTATAATGAGTGTAAACTGGCAGGCAGACATCATACAATTATAGATTTTACATATCCTAGGTATTGAAAATGTCAACAAAAACATTAAATCGCATTTATTGTTAAAAAGAAGTGATTCATATAGACAAAAATGTTAAGTTTTTCGCTATACGACCTAAATAAGTAAAAGCTGTTCAAGTCATAAAAGTGATCGGAATTTTTATGTTCGATTAAATCTGACGTAACTTCGAAATTATGTACAGAGGATACTGAGCGAACTGTTACTGTTTCGTCTGAGAATGTAGCTAGTTTTTCCTGGTCGTTCTCTTGCATTAGTCAGACCCTCAATATTTAACACTTCTCAAGTAATTCCCGAAAGATCATCCGAGAAAATAGTTCATATTAACCACATTTTCTTCCCGAAAAACAATATCGCATTTCTCTTCCTTTTAAAATAAACATATTTCTTAACAAAGCTAAACAGATATTGCCAGCAAATTTCCGCCTCGGGTCGCGAGGGGTCGTGCAAGGTGACGGCGGAGACGAAAATGATAAATGGACCCCTTAATTAGTTCAATACTGGTGTCAATTTTTGCCAAAACACAAACTGAAGCATTTGAGTGATCGCCTCTGAGAGTTGGGGATTCTTTTCCAACTCACAGTGATTCTGTGATTTCTTCTTTTTATCGTTTTGTCACCTTAAACTCAGATATTAATGGCCATGCTCGCAAAATTATGATAGATCGGTATAATTTGAGTCTCATTTCATAGTAATTCAAAGACTGAAGAAAAGCAAAGGGTGTGTAAATCGTCTGGGAGAAAACAAGAAGTTACCATGTGTGCAGAATAACCTCATTTTTGAAATTCAACCGTTTCTAATGACAGTATGATGTGATTTCCTATTAATTCAAAATCGTTCACTATCTCAAAGAGCCCGTGCAAGACATTCATGTAACTTTATGTATTGAAACGAATCTTCTTTTCATATTGATAGAAGACATCAGATCTGAAGGTAGCCTACTGGGATACTTTGTGGCTAAACTTGTCACCTGAATATACCTGATGTGATTTTGAAAGGCACACAAAAACACAATTGTTATTTACTTACATTCTTTTTTAAGTTCGTGTGTGTAAAGTTGGGGGGGGGGGCAGGGTAGGCGGCGGGAATGGGTTTAAAGAACAGAACATTTCTAAGTTTATTTTAGTCGGTTATTTTCAGCAATAAGACGTCACAAATATAGGTAAAGAAACTCGCCATAAAAGAATGTAGAGCATATTTTTCAGTGAAAAGATGTCTTCTTAAATCAAACAAAATGTAAAGCAATCATAGAAAGAGTTCCTTTCCGAGAGCTTCGATATAACAACATCGATGTTGTCGAGCGAATTGACAGACTGATATTTATTTCATCTGCAAGCCATCAGAAACGTTTTAAAAAGATAAACATATTTAGACATGGTCTAAAATTAAGGAATTGTATACCATGATAATTTACTCACATCAACTCGAATCAGAACGTAATAACAATGTTGAATGTGACATGTTCAATGTAAATAAGACTGCTCCTCGCGGCGCTTGCTTGTTTTGATGAATAAATTACTATTTCGTGTGCAAGCTCTGATGGGATCCTGAAGAATCTCCCCGAAACGGAAGCTTTCAAAAAGCTTCCAAGACTGGTTCCTGAATTTTGATAGCAGCCATTATGTCAGTTTTCCGCAAAATCGTGACTACCAGTCTAAATAATTGAAACTGTCACGGATCTTAATGGTTTAACTCGTTTTCAGGCAGGTTATTGCGGGTTTCCTCTCAGTGCTAATTACTATTTCTTCCAAGGGGTATTTAGACTTTTAAAATGTATGGGAATAGTAAAAGTAGCTCCTTCGTCGAACATACACCTCACATATGTTTTGGAAACAACAGTGAGAAAATTTATGGCTCCTATATTGCTGTTGAAAACACCGTTATTGTTTATAATCTAAATATACAACATTTAGACAATGATAGAAGCCATTAAATGGCCATTAAAGAGATAAACGTCCGCTTATCATGCAAACCACTCGTTTATTGTTGGTGATTAGAGTACATTGTCATATAGAAACATTTAAAGTGTCTCCCATAAACACCCGCCTTCCGTCCGTAAGCGGACGTAAATTTTTCACCGGAAAAATATTTGATTTTTCTGAGGTGAAACATTTCTTATAACACGAAAGTCGTGTTAAATGCTATACAACGTTATCGAAATTATTTTATTCATGCTTTGTGCTACAACACAGTTTAGTACATTTGACAAACTGTTTAATATATTGTTTCGTCAAAATATATGCATATTTATTTTTCCATGACATTTTGGAAACGGTGTTCACATTGTTTGCAGCTGTTGTATTTCATCCTACGCAGGATGCATCGTCATTTCCTGAATAGTAATGAACGTTAGTTCTCATTCCTTTTTTACTGTCGGTATTTAAAATGTGAGAAGAAGTTAGAGGCTTTGACATGTAAATAATTATATGATGTATCAGTTTTGCATCCCATATAATTACGTCTTTTCCAAATAGAAAAGTACTAGTTTGCAGCATAGAACACAGAAAATAGTTCGTTACACTTATTACAGGCAACATATAATATTTTAGTAAGTTTCTTAGGCTGATTACTACACGGGTAATATGCCTTTGCATAGTTTTATTTTTCCCGGTTTTGTGTATTATAAATTTCATGCAGTATTTAACATGCTCAGCGAACGAATTTTCTGCAATCTGCACATTTTATTTCCTTTCACTTTAAAGTCAAGTTTTTTAACGTTTCGGTGGAAATGTTAACCATTAGTCGGTATGCTATTTAGCCAAGAATTGTGTTTACACTGAAGACATTTATGTGCTCGTCGGTATAGGTCCTAGTTTGTCTTTGATGGATGTTCGCAGGGAGCATATTTCAACCGTCTTGGTCACTCTAATTAAATATCTAACGAATGACCCGTACAGTTCTGTTGGAGTCATCCGTCATTCGGACAGCTCTGTTAATTTAATAATCACACGAGCATCTTAATTATTTTCTTACTGCAATATCACCGTAATTTACTGTTGACTAATTGGCTATCAATCCGACGGTACTATTTACATTAAACACTACTTGAATTATTCTTAAATTACTGCATGTAAATATTTTTGCTTGAAGCTTTTAAATTGACTTTATTTACCCATAAGTTTCTTATTAATATGTACATATTTGGACAAATTGACATATCACTGATTATGTAATGCATTTATCTTCTTCAAATAGAAATCGCTTCTATAAACAGGTCATTTACATTTTCTGTAACAAAAAAAAAGAAACAATCCTTTGTGAAATTTTAAACCGTACCTCTCACAGCGCCTATGAGCGGCATCATTTGTCATACTTATAGGGGTACATAAATTTAAATGTAAATAACCTATACGATGAAAATATTAAAAAGCGACTGATTGACTATTCATTTGCCTTTATTTCATAACCAATCGTTTTAACATTTCATAACGAACTTTTCCGTACGCAAGATTGTAAGCGTCTGTCCCGACGAGGTCTGTTCTGAATGTAGGTATATTGCAAATCGGCTTTAAACCGGACACCTGTGTTGACATGTTGATAACCTCCTGTCAAACGGTAATACACAAGAATTCTGAAAATATGGTAAAAATCGATGATCGATCACTGTCAATCAAAGGACCATGAATAACGGACTCAAAATGTCCTATGTTGCCTTTATTATTACTCATCAAACGTTTTATGTATTGACAAACATGAAGTGAATTTAACCAATGGTAGGTTAATGGTTGAAGGTGACGGTTAACATCTTTGTGGTTGTCGTTCATGTTTGGCTGTGTGAAGACAACAAGATGACGGTATTCTGCATCCAGTGGAGTGTCCCTTGTGGCTTGTTGAATGATCTGTAATCATGAAATTGCAAATGTTGTAGTGTATATAAGTATTAACGAGACATATGTATTTCTAGACACTCAGACCTAGTTAGTCTCGAGCATGTGCCCTGCTTTGCATTGAACCGGACTGTCTGCGTTTGTCTTTGATCAGCGATTCAACGGGATTTGTTTCTGTATTTATTTATGATAAAGTCATAGTCGAATTTATTTGATTTTGGGCTTAAAGTGCGATCAGGCGCGGCGCAGAAAATATTCGTGAAACAGTTTAAGACTGATAGTTTAAAGTATTTTTGAGAGGATAACAGCGTATATACAAGAAAAGATGTACGCAAAATAAAACTGCATAGATACCTGTAAACGGGCCAGGTCTGGCTGAAATTGACATTACATTCAAATTACAAATATGGTGTATTTATTTGCACTAAATTGATACAATTGTAAAATATAGACTTTAAATAAATAGTATTATGTTGTTTTCCTGGTTATGTATTACCAAGAACATATAACCCAAAGCCTAAATGTTGTAACTGATTTATTTCTAAATGAATGACACTAGTATATTGGTATCAAGAAAGAGGACAATAGTGGTGGCCCAAAGCTATATACATCTTGAACATAAAAAGAACATTATCATCATAATAATAATGATAATGACAATGATAATTATAACAATGATAATAATAATGATAATAATAATAATTAATAACAATTTATTATAAGTATTACATGTATTATTATTATTATTATTATTATTATAATTTCTTCTATCACTAAATTAATATGGCTTTGAAATTGTTTTCAAATGTTTTTGCAACAAAAAAATCATACAATCTGTTAGCTTAATTTTAAACAACGGAACGAATTAATTTCACAATTTCAGTCACCATAACTAATACTAATTAAATCCGCAGACATGTTTTGTTTAGAAAAAAAATCATCTGAAATGCCTGAACGAGCCAGACGCGAGCCCTGACTCCGGTTAAAAATATTAATGTCATCCCAAATGCCTACTCAACACTTTACCTTTAATTTGTTGTTCGCGCTGAAGTACGTGATACGGCGTATATTTAATTTACCATCTACATTTGTTCATAATTCAAAATTTTCAAATGAAAGTACAGCTAGAATAGGCAATAATTTATTTACGTTTTTATTAGGCTGACATTGGCCACACACTTGGACAATATCCCTTAAACTCTGGTCAGTATAAACTAAAATTAAATGCTGTGAAAAGTTTTCCCAAAAGAACATAAATCAAATACAAATATAAAAACTTAAGTTTTTTTGTAAATAAAATTTTTATTGTGATAATTTTGTCTGTAACGTTGTGTTCAGGATATAAAGAAATACTTTTATTGCTACTCATAAGGAAAAGTTAGGTAAAACTTGTCAAATTGTCAAAGAAAAGCCCGGTTATGGTGACAACCAAAATTGACATCTAAAAACAATAAACATCTCAAATATGATGCCTCCTTTTGTTATGGCTTTACATTCATTTCATATTCATATTGCCGGTAGTCCAGCATTTACGTCGAGCAGATTTTGATCAAAGGATTAAAATCATAAAACAATAATTTAATGTCACATAAATCAAAATGACCAGCACAAAGAAAAAAAACATTGTAGTAACTACAACATCATTTTTCTTGTTTTCAGTCTTAATTCTAGTTTATCTAAAATAGAGCATTTCCGAGGCGTATGACCAACATAAAGAACAAACATTTTAGTAACTAAAATTCCTCCATTTGTATTAGCTATGTGGTAGTTTCAAGTTAGAATTACACTCAGACTCCTTGACTAAGAAATATCCGTAGACTAAACCAACTGAAGCGATTTGTGATAGATAACGTTGCTACGCACTTACGTGCACTGCTGCACACTTTATTTAAATATATAAATTCGATACAAAACAGCACCTAGTAGACCTCCTTGCCTAAATCTGTTACATAGTTTTTTTTATCATCTGTTACATGGCTTTTATTTCGTGTGTTTGTGGTCTGCGATGCCCAAAACATTCCCGTGAGACGACACACAGCGTTTTATGGTAAAACCGTGTACTACTATTGTATTGATTTAAAGAACAGACATGCTAATTTACATTGTACTTGATACCATTAAAACTGTTTAATCAGTAAACACATTGCGTCAGTCACAAACGCGTATGCATACAAACGTATTTGATTACCATAAGGGTTTGTCTAAAAAGAAAATATGTTCACAATACACGTAAGACTATCCCCTTTCAAAACTGTTGTTCTATTTTTCAAATTGAATACCTGGACTTTATGTCGAAGTTTTAATTTGTTCAGCAAATATCAGCAGGTATTAAGCATAATCAGTGCATGATTGTCTTTCGCCGGTCGAAATAAGTAAAATTTCACAATAGATTACATGCCAGTTTTGACACCGGTATTCTTTACTTTTGTCTTCACTTGCTTTGAACTAAGTGCTTTTTATTATTTGTAATATACAGCTATTCATTCCATAGGACTATCTTAACAGTGTATATAGGTCTCCAAAAATGGTTACGGCAAACAAAAAAGTCGTAAAGTCAATAGCATTCGAATCTCTTACTTTTCTGTCAATCGGTTGCTGTTTTGACGTCCTCTAGAGCTACTGCTCTCAAATTAATAAAGACGTTTTCTTGGGGATTAAAACAAGAACAATTTCTAGATTTCCAATCAATTTATTGACCAATGATTTCAATTTATTAAGCACCTGTATCAATAGGTAAATATTCCTTCTGTGACATAGGCACGTGATTTTCACGTGTCTTTGATATTCCTACGCGTGTATGGTCTACGAACGCCACTCTTACAAATGTTTACATTTTCAGTCTTGGTATTGAAGTTGTGCATCCAAGAGCATAATTGCATGTTAGGAACAACCCCTTGGGACATAGGGGTCTAGCTAATTATTTCAAAACCAGTATTTTTCTCAGCTGGTTAAATTAATGAAAGTGATATGGTATCCAATACTTGACTGCAATCGATGTGCCTTGTAATTCGGATTTTCTATAACATATAAGAAAAAAATGCACAATTTATAAAATACGGACTTATAATACACTTCCGCATTATAAAAGCCTTCTTTCTGACAAGGTGACACTATATTTAGGTTGCAGTCTAAAGCTAGCTTGTATATTTCGTAGAAAAACCCATTCGTTGCTCTTAACTATTCTATGTAAGAAGTTCGTCGCTGTTTGCACCTTTCTCACGAATACAGCGGATTTACCTGAAATGTGTTAACAATGTTAGAAATGCCAATTATTCCTGAAAACTTCATTGTCGCACCCAACAGTTTCTAACCGTTTACTGCAATCAAATATTACCAGTTGGAATTCATAGGAGTTCCAAAAGTTTTCAATAAAGTTGTCGGCAATGAGGTGTTGCCAGTAAAGCAGATTTAAGCTATGGTGTGTTACTATTGTCAGTGGATGCTCACCAGTTACTGTTCATCCAAGACGAAATGGACATTTCTGTATACACTGTGGTTATTTTCGATCCAGAAACAACATTCTGTCAAGACTGGAACTTCAATGACACAATAATAAAACTGGTCCTTCTACTCTGGCAATACTGACACGTAATTTAAAGCAAATACCACTTTTGATTTATAGCACATAAGGGACACAATTTTATCGTCTCACTCACAATTCCCAAGGCTGGAACTATCGCTCTCGCTATTCATCATACGGTGTCATTCTGAAACGTTTAAAATTGGCAAAATAATGAATCAAATCTGAGAGAACAGTAAGAATAGGACCGTTCTAAAGACAAACATAACAATACAGCTTGAAGAGGATAATTTTAACAGTTAATGCAAAATTAGTACATTTCTTTGTTTGCATAAAAACACGAAGAAATATGTCAATCATAAGATCGCTGATGATAAGACGTCAAGTTCAGTGACGTATTTAAATAAACAGTTAACTATTTAACTAACTTAAATTCCTATCAAATGTTCTTGGAAAAACACAACTGAACAAAAAGTAAAACTGAATTTTCAGAACTCGTTCTTGTTCAGAAGCGTTGATTTAGAGAAATTTAAATAATTGCTTGTTATGTCAGTAAACTTTTGAGGAAGTTTTGCTTAAATCATTCTCCACCGGCAAGTTTTTTAGTTCTGTTTGTCATTTGGTAATTATCATTAGGAAAACATTCATATAATCATGATCATTTTTGAGGGAAAGAGAGGATTATCTGGCTGAGTACATGCACTAGAAAAGAAATGTTAAACGTACAAAACACCATCACCATGGTTAAATCTAAGAGAAAAATCCATCGTCCGCTGGAAAACCTTTCATTTAAACAACTAAATTTTGCTTTTTAGCATTTATATCACTCTGGTAATTAGGGGATGTTTGCCTCAGCTGTTTTAAAACATTGCACAGAGCAAAAACGACTCGTGTCATACAACTAAAAACAAGTTGCTCGCTTTTATGACACAAAACAAATATGAACCATTTGCTTCACGTTACCATATGTCCATGACAAGGCATATACGTCTTGCAATTTTAACAAATTTAAAACAAAATTCCGTTTCCACCCACAGCGTGCAAAAACTTAAGTTATACATACAATACTCGTCTGATAACCCAAATTATATTTGACCCGATGCACTATTTGTTTTACGTATGATTAATATGACTAGATACATGCATTTTTCAACTCCTTTTTCTTTCATTGAAAAGAAGCTTATGTCATTGTACCTATGAAGTCAAACTTTACCTTATAAAACAAGCAGGGATTTTACACAAATCATTATTTCAGCCCATTGACTTTTTGCAGCTACAAAACCACACCTGAGTGCTTTATCATTTTGTATCCAAATTATAAAGATATACCAGTAATTGTGTTTTAATCGAAATTAGTTACCTTACACGATGATATTGTCATGCAGAGGATTATATTAATAGTTTACTGAGTACAAGACTAAAAGTAAAGCAAAACATTAATGTAACTTGATGATGAGACAGACTTTCTCGAATACAGCTGTTACCACCGACTCCGCCGTCTGCCCGGGGACTAATTATACAACAGTACTAACAACGTGTGTGAAAGAATAAAGGTTACTGACACCAGAAAATCTGTTGTTAATGAAGTGATTAATACTTTATAACGAAGAGACATAAGAGTTATAGTATAAATATCAACAGAAACGTGTTGTCACAATACATGCAGATGTACACATCTTTGAAGTCTATCATTGGCTTCATGAAATTGACAGACAGAAATGTACAAACATTCTTGTACTTAATAGATAAAATACAATGGCAGTCATATTGCAAGCACACGGCTTTTCAACATGTCCAACGTGTTCTGTAATATTAGCATTTATTATGTTCCAATTTAAGAAACTAAAGACGTATTTAAAGTTTGATAAACTAGAGCTATATAGTCATTGCAACTTTATAAAAAGATGAACTATCTATTTAATTGTTAAATTAGAACTACAAGTAGATGTCTACGCAACTTAAAAGTCATGCAATCGCATGAAAGTTCTGTGCAAAAGCATCATTTGACAGCAATTATGTACACCATACATGTAAAATTTTAATATAGTTCAAGCAATGTATAAATAGTTTTGTAAAAGAATTAGTGTTTTCTTGTGAAGTCGGCAAATATGTCTTTACTAGTATTCTGGCCTATAACTGATGCTTTACAAACTAATGCCTTTACTTGCTTTGATCGAACAAATTACAAGTCCAGGAAAACAGACAGCATAAGCTAGCAATTATACTTTGATCAATCAAGTACCATTGTAGTTACCGGAACCAGGCTTAGCAGGACTACTTTTTTGTCATATTTTGTTGATACTAACAACGTTTGAAACATCCTATACATTCAAATTCAGACAAAAGGACGTCTGAATGCATACCGAACAGCTTCGTTTGATAAAGGAATTATACATAAATCTATAATGTAGGATTCTACTGGTATAGAATGTAATATTTTCTGTCTCAATACTAATTAATTTACAACCTTAAAAGCAAACACTTTTAATAATGATTTGCTTCCCTTTACTTTTAAAATGAAATATCATATCACCGATGAACTCATTAACGCTAAAACCATTATAAGTTTATTTATTATCAGAAAAGAATGGTTCGTTCCTAAACCATTGCAGCCTCAAGCAATTTACTCACCTTACTACAGCCTATAAAAGGCGACAAATACTGGAGCATTGCAAGCGCTCCGGCAGCGACTCTCCGCGGTGATATTCATGCCAGTGAAAGCTTTTTACCAATCCATAAGCCGATGGCAAAAGCAATATGCTAGAGAACTATCAATCAATGGCTAAAACAAGAGTGTCAACGTCATCCTGCCGCTCTTCATAATTAAACGCAATATTGGATTCGAATGCAAAGTAAACAACGTATTACCGTCACATAGACGGAACCATTTGTCCAGCACTCTGGAACATACATCATGTTTACCTGTCACTGAATGACAGAAAAATATTACAGGAGAGAAAAGATACATAAAACTTTCTTTTAAAGTTTTCTTGGACTCAAAGCAGAAAGCGACTGAAGTCTTCCTGAGTTTCAAGACATAATAAGTTCACAATTGTATTGCACTCTTTCTGAAGGCTTTCAGTAAACTTGTCCAAAACGTTAATAATGTAAATAAAAGATACATAAAAAGGAAACCATGATACATCTTGAACATCTCTGAAACTTTAGTCTAAAATGTGCAATACAGAAGAAAGCCATATACGTCTGGTGGCGAATACATGTATACATTTTATAAGAAAATAGTACAGACATTGGTTTCATATTGCCCAGTTTCATACATATTTGCATTTCCAAGACTGGTTGAAGACAAAATATACTTAACATCAGACGTTAATTCGGATTTAGTAAGCAACATGAAGAAAAACAGATGTAAAGAAGGACAAGACAAGCTTACAAAGTTCCCTAGCAGTTTTACATATGGTATCTATCCTGTAACATATATGTGCTAGAGTGGCATTATTTTCAATATTTCATACATATTTACATACCAGGATTCCCATGAATATTCAAACAAATCGTTTGTATTTACCGTAAGACTTTTTCATAAAGTAATACATGCTTTATCATCCGCATGACGTTAGACAACGTAACGCGATAGAATGCATCGAGGTGTAACTTTTAAAATGACACAGTTTTCTTTGTACATCGTGGTGATCAGAAACTAAATATAAGTGTTGACGTCTTTTGCAGTTTAATTGAAATTAAAATGACCTTTGCTACTGCAGTCTTACCACACTCTTACACAGTCGCTGACAACAATCCTTTGACCTCGACGTTAACACATTGTTTTCAGTTTGTTGAATGAAATTCAAGTGTCTGTAAAGGAAATACGGACCATGATACAACAGATGTTAATAAAACGAATAAAGAGTATAGCTCTGTTCTTAATATATACTTTGCAAATTTTTCGGGGATCCATATGGTTGAATTCTAAGTGGGACAGAAAGCGAAACAAAGTACATGATGCTCTTGCTGTTAATAGTAGCCAAAAGATGCTACAATATGTTGGAATGATTATGTACCGTATTATCTTGCATCGAATTGGTATTAAAAATAAAAAGATTAAATTTGCATTTTAGATTAATATGTATGTTTGAACTAATTGCTGAAGTCTTTTTAAGATCATTAAATCATTAGAAAATGAGGTCAAGAAAAACGTCAGGCAGAATTTTTGTTCTGCAATGAATGCTAATTACATCTAATGAATATCTCTAGAAAACCCTTTGGCTTTTTATGGATGCTGATGCGTTTTACATTTTGTTACATATTGATAGATTGGTAGCATTATTATTCTTTGTGTCTGTGCATAAAGTTAACTAATCTTTATTCTACTTGTGTTTTGGATCGGAAACAACTGATTTCCATATTTAAAACTTGTTTCCTTTCCCTCTCCCTCCTTTTTAACACTTCATACGATTGTTACATATATTAGTTTATTAGCAATTACAAGGTTTATAATGAAGTGTTCTTGTTACATCTTTGCAATTCTTTTTTATTTTAATGGTGGAAGACATGTGCTTAAACAATTTTGGCTTAAAAGAAAATTGCTTAAGTCAACTCACAGACAGAGTTATTATATTTTTTCTGGGTATTTCTTTTGGTTGTTTGCCCATTTTTCTTCCTCGAATGATTAGGCATTTACTTAATGATATTGGACCTTTATTCCTGAAAGACGCGGAGGCCCAAAAATTGCTGACGACGCCCTATTAATCTTTCCGGTTAATTTAATTTCTTTCTTCCATTTTCACATGTTTCGGTTCCATTGCCGACAGACCAAGGTGCTATAGTGATTGATGCTAGGTTTGCTAACAAGATAACTTCGACTGCGAAGTCGGAAGAAAAATGTCTTCGAGATGATATTTTGCCAACAAACCGTGGTGGATTTCGGGAGTCTTTCATTTTTAACAAGAATACGTGGCAGTTACAAATATAGTCTGGCTTACTTGACGAACATCAGGTTGGCATCTTAGACGTCAAACATTTTGTTCTAAGATAGTTTGTTCAGTTCTGTTTCGTTTTTTACCATCACGCCAAGAGAATACAGTATTTTACTTGCTTGATTATACAATGAGTAAACTTTAAGCTTTTTAAGAATGACAAATATTATCACATTTTTGTTAAATGTTTCCATTACTGAAGCCTAAAGTTTATTTTATCTTTCATTATCTTTCAAACGACAAAATGCAGGAGACTCTCGAATTCTTTAACTTACCAGAAGTTCCAAATGCTTTGGAATAAAATTCAACAGAGAAACTTAATTTTGAAGATTACCTCTTTCTCTCTAATTTCTTAAAAGAAATTGAAACTTTTTATGGCGTACGACCTTAACGGAATTGCCAATTCCTTTCACCTTGAAAGTGGTGCATAATTACATTAACATTTAAGATTAAATAATCGCTTTAACAGTACTCTTCTTAAATGATGTCAGCCTTCAGTATCTGAACAATTGTACGAACAATAACACACTATTTGATAGTCTTCTCAGTTTTAGATTACATCTCAAAAGTATGTTATGTTGCATAACTCAACACTTTAGGATAGCGGGGAACAGACTTGTGTAATTAAGCAAGCAATTATTGCCTTTCACGATATTGTGGCTAATTCTAAAATGTCAGAAAGTCTGTGTTAGTACCGCAATGTAGTTACATACTGAGCGAAGCATGTTCAGCATATCATTATCTTGCATCCACATAAAGCTGACGCCGCCATCATGGCGTCGACAAACACAAAAATAAATCACGGCAAAAATAATGAATTTATATAAAAATGAGTATTTTAACCAAATTCTAGCGGGAAAAGTGTGTTCCGTTAAAAACTGCAATATTTCATTTGCATAAAGATAAAACTCTTTACCGCAATGATAATTATGATTTTAAAAGTGAGCAAAAACAATACGATGAAATTATACATTTATACCATTAATTATTACAAACGCCGTTTGATGTTCGTTTCACGCATAAATCCGTAATGATGAATGGTATAAACCTGTCAATTTATAAGTCGCCAGCCACATAATCTAGACTTCACTTCAATGGAAGTAACGATCACAATTTACATTTTATGACATCACCTTTACCAAAGTATGCATACATTGTCATTTTAGCAGAGTCACACGTAATGAGGTTTCGAATTTAAAATTGCAGTATGTCTTTCGTTTATATCGATTATTTTCTTCAGCTCGGTTTGGAAAATTAATTTTTGAGTCCGGGTTCTTTTTTAGGGAAATGCCATGTATCTACACGCTTCAGTGATTTGTCTGCCTGGGAACCGGGCGCTTTTTCTTATACGTCAACTGTTTTATATTTTTACTTTAATTTTTACGCTAACATCTATAAGAAACGCCAAAATAAAACAGAGCAGAATCTAATAACGGTCAAATAAATGTCATACAAAATACCTTTTTTACTTTCTGCACTTCAATAAAAACATGTCCATCAAAAACAAAGTGTCAGGAAAATTGTGACACTATTTGTACCAAATCTTAAAAGCAAAAATTCTAAACCCTTTTTTCTTATATTTCATAAACATACAAAGTAGCCTGCAAGACTTTTTATTCATCTGATTCACCACGAAGCATCCGGAAAACTTCTTTCATTTTCCCTACTATAAACAAAAAACGTCCTCCTACAATTATTAATACAAGTGAAAATGTCAGTTCAACCACATAAAACTTGTGACATGCAGACTTCGAAATTTGGGGGACTTGTATTTTTGAATTATAATTGCCAAATAAGTACAGAAGCAACGGTACGCGACGAGCAATGAATGTCAAAGCATGAAATGGCAAAAATTCGAGGCCTCTAAAACTTAAAGTTAACTTTAACGACAATAGACTAGGTGACTCGATATTTATGTACGACAAGTAATGTTAATTAGTGTCTTATGGGTGGGCCAATGTATTGTAAGTGTCAATGGTTGTGTAACAGGTACCATGGAAACGTAAAACATACAACATTTTACCACAGTATGCAAACCGACCATTGGGCGCTGCAGGTTTCTAAGTCGCCTAACTGATACAGGACGAGACAATTCGCTTAACCTCACTTGTCATTTCTGAAAACATTTTTAATTTGTACTTTGACCTAAATTTCACCAGTACAGATAGTGCGAAGTAAAAAAAAACACATTGAAATCAATTTTAGTCTTGATTTTTGTTTTCAAGGTAACGGGTAAATTTCAACAAATGCCAAAATCTTACAGTTGCCAGAAATGATTGGTCAAATTCAGTCGTTTGAGTATTATATTGTAACTGTCAAGAGGACATATATTCAGAGAAAAATACAGCAAAAATATCCATCAGAACAAATATTGAGTAGCAGTATATCACCAGCTAGTGCTAATTCCGCTAACTGCTTCTAATTCCGCCAAGAGCGAACATCAAACATTATCGCTAAGGGCCCTTCTTTTGGTACGAGTAAAAACCTTTTAATAAAAAAACTTTATCAGGTGCAATTAATGAAATTTTAATTACTTGATCATCAGTCAGAAAAATACTGGTCTTTAATCCAAGTTTCTTCAAAACAAAGATTTTAATTTTCATATTTTAGTTTTTAGACGAATAATATTCTTTTATTATTATTAAAATTATTATTATTATTATTATGATTATTATTATTATTACTATTTCTTCCAAAATATTTTTGCGCGAAAAAACTATAAGAACCAAGTTCAACCAACCAAAAAGCAGTATTGTTAGTAATATGCAAAAAGTAGTTACATAATGAAATAAAATTCAATATATGTGTAAAATAATCAATATTAATACTTATGTCAGAAAGTTTGACAAATATTTGTAGCAAAACTATTCGAGGAGCTTCTAAAAGGGCCCAAATTAACCTCTATGAGTGAATGATGTATTCTCATTAGCTTAGCCAGTGTCGCATATTGTCACATATTACAGAAGACAATTTTAACTCATAAAACTTACCTTTTTTTTTCTTTTTCAGCAACAGCTCCTTCTATCACAAAGACCGGTGACTATGGTTACCCTGCAGCTCAGACAGCACAGACCGGTGGTGCAAGCTCGAACATGGGTCGAACAAACTTCACAAACAAACAACTTACTGAATTGGAAAAGGAATTTCATTTTAATAAATATCTTACACGAGCTAGAAGAATTGAGATCGCCGCATCACTCGGGTTAAATGAAACACAAGTCAAAATTTGGTTCCAAAATCGTAGAATGAAACAGAAGAAAAGGATGAGAGAAGCTCAGTTCAGTTCAACAAACAGAGAAAATTGTCAGATAGGACTCGAATCTATGGGTGTCAATTCAATAGCAATGTGTCATGATACAAGATAAATATTTATTGAAAATCTGGCTCGTAGACAATTGAAAAGAACGTACATTCTGGGCTGGAATGAACGTTTCTGAGAAAGTCCTAATAATAAAAAGCATAATCGTTTCAAAGAATTCCTACACTCTTCATAGTGGAGCTAATTTCGAGGTGTATCTTGTCATTTACTCAAAAACTAGTGTCCGCCATATTGTGCTGTCTAGTCATTCAAACATATCTTGTGACTTCCGTGAAAAGCCACGTGACGATATAGTAAACATGACATCAATGTGTAGTCAGTCGTTTCTTGTCAAATTCGTCGTCGGTAACATTATGTGCAATATGGAATTGCCTGAGAAATTCCAAACATAATTATGTGAAGATTACGACAACGGTAAAAAGTGCTCACGAACATATGTGTTAATATTTAGAACTAGTCCTTAACTATCTAAGTTGTACATCAGCAATTTAGTTCGCAACTGGGCTCAAGTGATAATCTACGTCGAAAATTGGTAAACCATTTGCGTTTCCTATTTAAGTTTGAGCATTTTATGCTTTTTGTGTGACATTACGATATTATACGTGTGTAAATTTACTAATATGCATAATATATTTCACTTTTTCCCATGTTTTCATTTTTGTTCACAAGTTATGTTGGCGTTTCCCGCTTATTTATGTAATGAAATAAAAATGTTTTTAATGCCCTTTGATTAATTTGTATGATTTATCTCTGATGTAAGAGTAAGCATATACATTTTGTACTTATGCTAGTATTCTGTAAAACATTTTTTTCAACATTTGTTTTAAATTTTCAAATAGTATTTACTCATTTCGAACGAAGAGTCTTCAGTCGCTTTCACTCTACGACAAACTGTCTGACCAAAAGTGTCCTTTTTAAATCTCATACGAAAAACATATTCTAACTATTATCTTCATGACAAAATACCTACGCGCATTTTCTAAAAAACAACAACAACATAGCAGTGCACTAGTATCGAACACGGAATGAACGTCATTTAAACCATCGAAAATTTTATTCTGAAATCGGGCACAAAAATTAATCGTGCACTTTATTGTCATTTCATAGGCAAATAAAATACAGAATTTTCACAATAGGCCATTATAGCTGCTTCATAAAAGTATATAAAAATATAAGCATACATTGAAAAGACTCGCTAAACATCATTTCTAACTTCGAATATATGACACTCTTTGATTTCTACTTTATACTGTAGCAAAATTCGTTTTCAAATCTTTACGTTATAAATACAACAAGACAGCTAAAATATGACATTGAATGGAATAGAAACCTATATCAAAGAATGAATTTGTATAAACAAAAAAAGAAGAAATAATTTGATTTACAATTTGCAAGTAAGGATGCTGTTTGTTTGTGAAAAAAAATTTTTTAAATAAGAACTGGTGCGAAAAATCCGTTCACGGCCAAATTAACGAGTTTCCACCAAAAAATCAAAATGTGTTTTCACAAAACAAACGTGATGACTGTTTTCGAAGTATAGGAACCTTACAATTCACCAGGAAACAATCAGTATAAATAT
>JAUMHA010368756.1:0-10197 GCA_032359765.1 Saxidomus gigantea | reverse complement strand
AGTCACCTTAAAAATGATTTCGGCTCAATATTTCGAGATCTAATTATCAACAATAGTCTTCGAACTTCATAGGATGATGGTCTTACTGAGTAGATGATCGCTAATGTTTTATGGCCAGCGGTTCTACTTTGTTAATATTACCATGTCAAAATAGAGTACTAGCAAGAGTACCTAAAAGTGAGATCAATTTTTTAATTTCATAAAGGAAACATTAGAGGAACAATTTTTATGCGGTCGGTCTTTCACAGAACCTACATGTCTTTCATTTCTAATCCTCATTCTAGCAAGTGGCAGATGGCCTATAACTCCTGGAAGGTTTTTCCAAAATAATTTTCTCTAGAAATTGCTTGTGAAATAATTTCCAAACAACTTGATAATTATGTTGTGTCAGTATATAATGATTTTATCGTAATAACATTATTATCTTTCCTAAATGTAATTTACATTTTTGATATTTCTCATGCAGGATAGTTATTAACATATGCCGTAATTTCAACGCTATACTTTACACAAAGACTAGATTGGATGTAGAGGAAGGCCACATACATATGCTTAGGTTTTTATTAAACTTCTCACAACCGTATTATCGTTACAGCGATTAACGAAGTGGTTAGCGCACTAACTTCTCACCAATAAAACATAGGTTCAATTCGCAGCCTAGGTATTATGTGAGAAGGTAGAATGTCACCAGATCGGAAATGTGGGGTTCCTCCGGGTTTTCCGGTTTCCTCCTACAGTATAAAGTCACAAAATGCCGATATATTTCGGACGGTTCCAAGTTTCTGTGTTTGTTTTTAAAATAAAGATTAATATACTAAAAAATGAAGGTCATAGGAAGTACTCTAAATACTCTACCTGTATCTTACAAACAATACACAGACGGCCACAGAAACTACTCCTAGACCAGTAGTTACTGATAAAATGACTATTGCAATATGTATGCCGTTTGACGGCATATCTTCATCTTTTGTACCTAAAATGAAACATATAAAATAAAGTTTTATCAAAGAATAGGATCAAAACTCAAATTATCACAAACACTTAAATACATGTAAAAGAAAACCTAATAATGAGTATACGAATAAGTAAACTGATGCGCACAATAGATTCACGTTTGTTCTGCTCGCACCACTTAATAGAATTATTGCTTTGTTGTATTCTTGCTAATACTGGGGACTATGCTTGGCTGATGCTGTGTTGAACAACATTTGTTTTTTTTCTTTGGCTATTTTTTTTTTTTTTAATAAATGAATATGCTACTGCGCACATATACTTTATTGCAGTGCTCTTAGTGTAAAACAATTTATGTCTTACCAGAAACAGAATAACAGGACGACAGGCACTCTCCATTATAGATTTTGCAACAAAGACATGCATCATTGCATCGTTTTTCACAGTAATCGCCCCATAGTCCTGGTGGGCACGACAAGCAAAATCCATCATACATTCTGCATACAAGGCATTGTTCAGATTGGCAGTCGTGTAGACACTTACTTCCCCAAAAACCTGATTTGCATTTATTACAAATCCCAGTTGTCTGCGAACAAATTTCACAATTTGTATCATTACACAGCTTTGTACATTCTTTTCCCCAGTATCTGTTGGCACATACGCAATGTCCAGTCGTTTTCTGACACGATCCGCGGCAAAGTTCATCGCACGAGTTTTCACAATGAGGTCCCCACATGTTTGGCATACAACTTATACATTCGCCCGATGAAATACTACAGTCAGATGAAGAACATGAGCTGTTGCATCTCTTTTCACAAAATTGACCCCAGTATCCAGTCTTGCAACCGCTGTAACATGAACCAGTATTTTGTCTGCAACGTGAACATTTTTTAGGACATGTTTCTTCGCAAACTTCTCCCCAAAAACCTGCCTCACAACTATCACAAGAAACACTCGATACACTGCATGTCATATAAGAGCAATTATCGATCTTTGTACATGGAACTGTGCAGTTGTGACCACCGAATCCTGTCTGACATGACCTACAATGCCCACCTGTTTTTCCACAATTTGCTGCTGCACATTTCCCACAAACATTCTGACAGTTGTCACCCCAAAATCCATGTTCACAAACCTGACATTCTCCGGATGTTTTATCACATGTGTTACATTTATTTCCTAAACACTTCTGATTGCAAGTGGCATTCCAAAAGCCAGGTTTACAGTATTGACATATTCCACTCGACTTTGTACACTGCCGACAGTTTTTATCACATTTATTTTTACAAAACGAACCCCAGTAGCCCGGCACACATAATGAACAGCCACCACTCGAACCAGAACATCTCACACAGTTATTTGCACAGGTTAAATTACAAACGTTTCCATACCAACCATTTTTACAACTGCAAGAACCCGAGAACTGAGAACAACGATCTTGACAGTTTGCAGGACAGTCTTTATGGCAATATTCACCCCAAAAGTAAGATTTACAGCTGTCGCAAATACCGGCCACTTGATTACAGGAACTCCCACAATTAGCGTCGCAAATATGTTGACAATCACTTCCCCAGAAGCCTGTTTTACATCTGTCGCAAAAACCGGTCAATTGATTACAGGTACTCTGACAATTAGCGTCGCAACTGTGTTGACAGTCACTTCCCCAAAAGCCGGTATTACAGGCATACGTCGAAATGATTCCTGAAACTGGATACATTTTGAATAATGAATTACATAAACTGTTTTCCTTTCAAGACAACAACTCTGAACAGGAACTTCTGAAAAAATACTCGCACTGCAGATTCCCATATTCCCGAAATCACACTTTCTTGTTTCGAGTCGTTATGAAATGTGCATTATTTACCACTAAACTTATGCATCTACATGGTGTATAAACTTTAGTATAGTGTGTCCTCTCAGCTTTTAAAACTACTACTTCTACTTCGGCCATTATTAACAGCTTTTAAATATAGGGAATAAACGCCAAGATAATAAGAATATAGCAAGATAAGGATTGATTTAATTTGATTAATATCGTGACATTGACATATCTTAGAGAGCCAATAATCCTTATTTTCCGTATCTTGAGAGATAATTACAACCTACCTCTGATTTATTTTGGTGAACAATAGCTTTTGTAATTGGTTGAAAGTAAAATTAAACAAAATAAATTAAATCAGTCGAATGAGTCATCATGTCATTCATCTCAGCGCGATTCGGTTTAAGAGCAGTATTGAAAGGTATATAAATGTTCAAACCTTCCTTAATACATTTAAAATTTATGATCCAATAAGATTTTTGTATGTAATTACGTAATTAATGATCAAATAAACATCTTTTAAATCCCTTTCGAGGAAAACCTCAATTTGTCGGATTCAACGATAATAATTACGCGATGGCTATTGTATTTTTTTTTTTACTTTCCCTAAAGACTTTGTTAGACTTTTGTTCTAAATGCAATTCAACATTTTTGCAGGGTATATTGCAGTAAAGTATTTTGTCGAAACCAGTGGTTGATTGAAGCATAGTTAGAATAATATATTGAAATAAAGTTAGAAATAATAGAAAAACTCTTTAAATCTTCGAGGTTGCATGTGAACAAATATCACACGATCTGCTGCCCTGCCAGTGCGGTAAATGAGAAATATTTAACAGAATTTATTCAAGAATTTTGTGACAAAACTTTATGTAATGTAAACGCATACTTACAACTGAAATGTAAGAATATAAACACATATACGTAGAACATATCCATCCTGAGCATATGCATCCTTGTTTGTGTCGAGCTTCCTATTCATGTGTGACGATAATACTTCTTCCTACGCACAGTGTACATGAGATCTATACATTTGTATGTAACGATATCACTAACATTTCGTGTGTGCTTTACAAAATGAATAAAAAATACTTAAACTGCACACGACTAGGATAGTCGTAACCATCAGACACATTTTGACCAATTGCGACAAACTTGGGCAGCTTTCATTAGCGTCCTAGAGAACACTCACAAGGTTTCAATAAGAAAGCTCTTCAGAGCTTTTTAGGAAAGTAAATACAAAAAGATTGCAACAATCATATTACACAATTCTGAAAGGTAAGCATCTTCGTTTAATCAAAATTGTCATTCAGAAATAATTAGCGAATATGTTAGTTGCGCACACGTACCCAATACCATTAAAAAGGAAACACTCTACACACTCATTTCATGTAAAAGGATTATACCAGGTTATACACACAGCACAACAGTACATAGCTTTCATTATGTTTCACTATGCCGTATTAGGGATTATGGAAGTAACCAGGGCCTTTAATTTCTCATGATGAAAGTCCCGTTGTTAAAATTATTCTTGATAATCGAGTCTTGGTTATGACATGATGCTGAATGGACCCGATGGACAAGACACACGAATTCTTCCTTGTACATACTTTTCTCAACAGAAACTTTGAAAAATGAGTAATCAATAATATAGAGAGACAAAATCAATCTGCAAATAATAAGGTAGCAATTCACTAAGAGTGATACGTATCATTTAAAGTCATTAGTATGTGACGTTAATAAGTCGAATAAAAATTACTTGTAACGGGTGGTAAGTAATTATATTCATTTCTGACTATATGTCTATGTATAGGGAAGCAAGAACAAGCAGATTTGCATTGCATGACAAACCTTTTTCAGCAACAAGGCAAACATCTGGTAGTCAAACTGTTTGCTACATTTACATACACACATATGTAGAGTATACATTAACTTAAAGCTATTTCAAAAAAACAATTCTATTTATTTCTATTCCTGTCAAATAATCGTGGCTTTTCAGTTAAGCCTAGTATTTTCAAGAAGAAGAAAATTGCTTCGCTACGATAAACACAAGTAATTAAATTTATATACTATATTAAACGCTCTCTGGATGATATCAAATAATCACCTAATGTTTTTCATTACATGGGTTTGTAAACATGTTACAAAATTTAAGATGAAGGAAGTTATGAAATCAAATATTTACAAAGTAATCAATGCGTAATATTGATAATGTATCTTCCTGTTCTACTTGCGAAGCGTGAATAATAACGTGCATGACAGTGTTGTTTGTGACAAATTATGGCCATTGCACTGTTTATCATCCAGCTACAAGTTTTTAAATTTTGCTGTACATTAGACCTCACCGCAAGTCTGAAAATTATTTGAATAACATGATACATTTCATAAGAGCAGGCACAAATTCAGTGAAAATAATAACAGTCTACTGCGGCAAATTGTATTAAATAAACAATATTACTTGATATAGGTACATGTACATGAGTGGAATGCGAACATAAATACCGAGAGCATATATTATTTGCATTTACTTCGGAGAGGGATGTAAAAGTGTTTACTTGTGTCAATGATATATGGAGATAGATGGATTGCTATTGGACAGACAGACATACAGACTCGGGTTTAAAATAATTTTGAAGATATGTCTGGTTAAACATATATTATTTTCACTTTATAAATAGATATAAAATCGAGCAAGTACACTGATACATATTCAACAGATAAGCAAAGCAATTTCTGTAAGTTTCCACTAAGGTTCAAAACAATGCCTACAACATAATTGAGAGTAAACTGGGAAAATCTTCCCTCAGGGGAAACGGTGTAAAAGATAAAATATATATAGTAATCCATAAGTACATGAAACTCATCACCCACCACCAGTTAAACTTGCAAACAGAAGAATGGATCTTTTTACTCTAAGAACAGCAGCATAAGTTACGCATTTGCGCTTATATATTAACTATATTAAGGTAACGCATTTGAACGCAACCGTACAGGACAACACAGGCGGTACCAATTCCGCGTGAGAAGGCCTTTTCGGCAATGTTTGGGTTGCAGAGATTTTAGCAAACCCCGGTTCAGGTAACATTTCTCCTGATATCTTTCTTAATTCTGCATAGATGTCAACCAAATGAAGACGAAGGCCCGGTCATAAGAAAGATACAAACACTGTTTATCACAATCAGTAGAATAAATTCGTACACAAAGTGCAACCGCGCATTTTGACCTTTTCTTTGTCGGACACAAGAAATGAACCATGTTTTTTTCACGATGAAATTATTTTAAAAAACTCCAATAACGATAATTCAGGGTATGAGGCAAGAAAATAAGTTAAAACGTGGAAGAAAAACAAGTTGAATCAAAGTTATTCAAAGACGAGTGCGATTTGGTAGTTCTGAATGGGAAATGATTCCAAGAAGCACTTTGAAGCGTTCGATTAAGTTTGTTTGCTTCTCGGAATTAATTCAGTCTATTCCGGAAGACGGTTCGAATTGGTAGTTCTGAATTGAGAATTGATTGCTAGAAGCACTTCTGACACCAGCCTTTTTACATCTCGGAATTAATTCCTTAAATTCAAGATTTCAAGCAGAGTTTCTGTAGTCACGTGTAGGCATGTGGAAACGAAATTGGGTGCATATTTTCATATTATTGGAATGATACATGTTATCACTAGTGCTGTAATCTTTAAAAACGGTTTTGACATTTTTGGTTACCTCCTTTCTGAAGAGCTTACCTTATTCCCTGACAAGAACCGTTCGATTCAGAATCAGTTCTATCACATGACATTCTGATTCTAGAAGCGCCAAATCGCACCTGTCTCGTGTGTTACTCTTTGTGTTATCCCTGCACCATGTTTTTATCCATTTATGTTTAAGATTAATGTTCTTAATAATTGATTCATCGTATGACACCATATAATTAAATGAAATTAACTTCTTGCGACTGACCCATTGATCCGTTACTCAAGAAAAAAGTCATAAATCACTCTATAACTTGTGAATCCAGCTGCAGATTTTGTTCACTTTTGCGCTTAATACTCCTGTGAACAGTGTACTGGTTTAAACTTATATCTACATGACGAGATAAATTCACATAAATTGTAACGATTTGCGACCTTGGTTGCTTCCCTTTATAATTTGGTAAGATATGGTGACAAAAAATGACACCATTATTTCTAATCATTGTAAAGTTACTTGAACAGCAATCGATGCTATATACATTCTAGACACGTATTAATACTGATATAATTTGCATGTTTGCACAAGGTGTGCTCAAACGACAATGAATTGTAAGTTTCCCTTTATAAATCCAATAAAACACAAATTCCTAAAAGTGACATATACATACAAAATATCCATATTACTATTCCAATTTGGTATAAATATTCAAACAACATTGAATACATAAAAACCTGGTTATTACAATATAGATGTCGTATGTCGGTCTGGCGGGCGGTATGGCAGGCGGGCGGACATGCGGGTGTCAAACATTTGGTTTCCACTCAATAGCTTTAGTAAGGAGTGACCAATTGCAATGAAACTTTGTATGTAGGTAGCTTACGTAGAGAAAAAGCTTGGGATATCATTTTGGATCACTAGGGTTAAGATCAAGGTCACTGTTACTAAAAATAGAAAATGGTTTCCGCTCAATAACTCGAGTTAGGAGTAGCCCTTTGCAATGAAACTTGGTCTGTAGGTAGCTTGCATGGAGACGACCAGTTTCTGCTCATTATTTGGATCAGAGCATGACATTTTTGTTAAATTTCGCATATTAACTTAAATGAGACAAGCTGTGCCCTTACTATGTTGACAAACACTTTATGTAAAAGTAAATGTAGACTTTTATGTACCTAGCTTTTGCAACCAGTGTAGACTGAGATGATCAAACATACAACCATGATCTGGCTTTACACTCTTGACGAGTTTCTATATTTGGTTGTCTGCATCTTGAAGAAAAGCCTTAAATACACCGGCACTTTTGCACAAATCTGTATGCATCTTTACTACACTCATTCATATTTATGTCGTACCCGTTACTATCTTGCATTGGCAACAGCCATTTAGAGTGAAATTGTATTCACTGAGTGGTATAACTGTGAAAATCTGGTTTCGTCGCATTGCAATGTTTCATTTTATTTGTATTTAAATGTTGGACGCAGAGTTGTCTGCTTTACAGCAGCAGTAATGTTTAATTAACCAGTAATTTACATGAGTGAACAGTATGATTTGACAGGTACAGTAGTATATTAAATGACAATGTAACACAAATATAGCAGTTTTCTGTACACGATGAATGTAAATCGTTTGGTCACGGTATGTTATAATTTAGTACATTATTGTTTACATTTTTAGACTTTTCCTCTTTTTTTCTTGAATAATGTTCAAACTCTGGATGTGGACCTTTTCCCCATGTTCAGTTACGCCTATACATGCGTTGGTAGTTGAAGAGAATGATGCGTTAACCATGCAGACAGCGATCAAAATTTTGTATCTATTCTCTGTGTGCGTTTTAACTACCCGGCTTTGAATGACAAAAGTTCGCGATAGGGAGCAATATTCTCGTGTAAGAATAAACCGTCTCCCAATTCCTTCCGTGCATCATACATTCCTTGTCGCGCTCCAGAATTTGTGAATGGTTACTTTTCTATTCGCTGACGATTCGATATCGAATTTGCTCTCATGAGAACACTTGTCACTATCACATGAGCTGAGCTAAAGCGGTACTCCGTTGCTAAGTTTGAGATGTTTCGCATGATTCAAAATCTTAATCTTAATATTCTCGTTTGGGTCTCCAGTATCCCATGGCATCCCGGCTATATCTAGACACGTCTAGACACATCCTCCTGATGTACTGTTCTATTTCGTCAATTTAAGGAAATTATCTTGCAATGCCTCTCACAGGTATTTGTTTTCTTCATTTAAAGACAGAAGTTCTTCACGGATCGACTATGTTTCAGCTTTCACTGCCTCCCGAATCTCGCTTTTGATTTCATTTCGTATTTCTGTGATGAGATTTACTTTCAACTCTTTACCATGTATTGATACCAGATCTTTTAGGTCATATTTATTCAGGTATAAGATCATATACATAATAACAACTTTAAAATAAAATAGTACATAGACAATAAAAATACAGACAATTGATGCTAAGAATCTGTCCAAAAATAATTAGCACGATAAAATAACTATTGTATTGTGCCATTAGATGAAAGAAAAAAGTATTGCCCTTCATCTTGTGACCATTTTTGCAAGATATATCGCTTATTTCCAACGGGGTACTTTATACAAATGTAAGTTAAAGTACAATGTTCACAAAAAAATGAATCCGTTGATACCAGATAATATTTTATATAACATTACGTATAACAAACATATATTGTTTAAAACGATATCTGTTTTAAAATGTAATTACAATAATAAATTTGATGAATTATGTCAAGAATACTATCACAGCACAATTTAAAAATCATAAAAGTAAAAATGTAATCTATGAGCAAAGCGGTCAACGACGTGGCGGCAGTGTTTGGGCTTTCTTTGTTTATGGACAACTCAGTTTCAGTATCACTGCATTCAAAATTCTCACTTATTTCTATGAAACCATCATCAACGTTTTTCTCATGACGTTTCTGTTTTTTAACGATTATTATTTTGTTAAATAGGTATAGAGATTGAAACACCCTGTTTTGCAAAGTTGCTAAACAAAATGAAATAGATATGAAACTGAAAAGATTTTAGCGGATAAAATGTATGTGAAGACTTTTGAGAAATAACAAATACATGTATTGTCAAGCTTATTCAGTTTTCATTACGGTATTGATGCGTTGTTGCTTCGCTTTCATAGGCTTTTAAAAGCAGTAGGTCAACTTATCAGAATGTTTTAAGTTTTCTTTTATATTATCATATCAGTACAAGGATCTTCAAGAAATTACTGAAAAGCAAATTTTGTTGTAGACGTACAGAATATGATTAGCGAGAGACGAAAATATTTTGTATTGACCTGTCAGTGTAAAGCCGACATGTATCAATTTATAATTAAGTCCTGGTTGTGACGTTTGCGTTATGCTACCTTGTGCGGGACTCTACTTCCGCAATTACTTATGCCGTAACGTTATAAACATTGTGACGTCACTTCCCCAAACAAAGCATTCATCTGAATATCTTTTTTTTTATATCATAACGTATTATTTCGATAAGTTTGCATCTATTCAAAATTTATTTTAAAGCGCAAGACGGTAGACAAGAAAACGTTTCTATCAAGAGACATTTTGTTCAGATGGAAATATCCGCCTCGTTCTCGCCAAAACAGTTACCCTCTGTCAGAACCTTGTGCTCATGACAGAAACTGTTAATCGTGTTAATGCTATGGTATGGATATTTATTCTGACATCAGGAATTTTCATAATTCTCATTGTACCTGCAATATATTAGACGGAG
>JAUMHA010368734.1:0-13508 GCA_032359765.1 Saxidomus gigantea | reverse complement strand
AAAAATATTCCCTGTTGTTGGATCTAGGTCAAGCAAACTTCTAAGATTGTTGATAGGGGTACCACCATCAATAACAATATCCTTTATATCGTAAGAAACTTGTCCATTCACACCAGCATCAATGTCTGTTGCTCTTATTTCCTGTAGCGTATATAATATTGACCAATTACATGTAATACATGATCTTCCTCCATTCATGTACAAAGCTAGTATATCTTAAGAGAAAGGATCAGCAAATACAAAGTCAGGCACTGTAGGGGTGCAAACAGCAACTTTACTACAATACTGATGGAAAACACTCTCATAAAGGGCACCCAAATATAATTTTTGAAACAAATTAAATTTTCAACCAATGCAAGTCTTTAAACTCCTTTATTCAATACAAATTTCAAAATTCAAAGGAATAGGGTTTACAACGTATCGTAGACTGAATTAAGTCCTACCGTAAAACACATACATTTTGTATAATTATGCTAACTTGTAATGTGCATGCAGCAATGCACAAATTTTGCTCTTGGCTAAACATTCCCAACATACCCAAAGCTATTCTGGTGAGGTAAGACAGGCCCATGCAAAAAGTCTAACGAAGACTTTGCCAGATGCTAGCAGCTTTTTTTATTGAAAGAAAGAGACTCTGTTAGGTTTGACGAATTTAACTTTTCTACACTTACAGCAAGAAGCTCTCTGTTATTTCCAGTGTAATCAGCTTCTACAATGTCTTTAGTGTAAGCAGAACCAGTGAAGATGGGTTGATTGTCATTGTCATCCTGCACCTCGACTGTGATTAGAAGGCTACCTGACTTGGGATCAACAGGTAGGTCCTCAGTCACAACAACCTTAAAATAGAAAAGAAGCAAAATATATACATCAATTACACAAGAAACAGACTATCTATAGTCACATGAGATCTATGTTGTTCAAACGTCTCGATCTGCCTGTTGATTTAGTCATCAGCATATGGAACGAGAGGTTGAAGGTTAAAATCCCAGCAGGGTTCTCTTTTGATATGGCCTGTTGATAAAGCGACCAGTTAAAAATTGTTGCCACATGCCTTCCTGTCTAGCATAACAGGATAAGATTAAAGTGAAGTACTACAACTGGCTTGCTCTTTAAAAAGTGGTGATACAGTAAGCATTAACATTTTACTATGACCTTTATTGTGCAAATTAATCCTATTTGTATGTTCATGGAATACGCCGAGCATAAAGCATTATATGAAAATCTGTGCACTCCGTTTGTTCTACAAATTTTAAAACTTGTTCTACAGGACTAAAATTGCTGGACAATATGCTGGTGACAGATATAAAGTAAGGATTTTTTCAACAGGACTAAAATTTCTGGACAATATGCTGGTGACAGATATAAAGTAATGATTTTTGATAACCTCACCAGCAGCCCTGTTTGTATTTGTTTCTGCATATTCAACAAGTTTAAGACTGAACATTGTCGTGTAACCTTTTTGTTTACTGGTAGATGAAGAGTAGCCAATAATTCTAGTGTCTGACAGTTCTCATTTTCTAGTTTGAGCTTGCTTATACGATCATATCAAATCAAATGCACTGCGGTGGAATTTTAGAAATTTTATACATTGCTTACAACAGCTCATCCATACTTTCAAACTCCGTCAGAGATTTACGGTAGTGATGTATGAAGCAGAAACCTCAACCATTTCACAATGGAGATAAGCCTTAGGCTTTTGCTTACACATTGGTAACAATTATGTAACAGAAAGCATCTTACCGTGAAGGTATAGGTATCCTGACTTTCTCTATCGACGGGACCAGTTGCATATATTGTGGCCATATTACCAGTGCCGTATGTCTGGATGCTAAACGTAACGGCAGTACCCGATACAATCTGGTATATATAGCCCTGAACATCACCGCCAACCTGAATAACAAAAGAAAGTTAAACCAGCGTAAGTGGCCATCTCGACTCAGCAGCCAACTGTTGTTAGCAACTAATACAGATGTATCTAAGGTGACCAGTTTTGAAGTCACCTGTATTAAGCAGTCACCTGATTCTGCAACTTTTGAAACATTCCCTCGACTGTCTCCCTAATAGTTATGACTGAATCTCCATACACCTTGGCTCCAACAAATGAGCATCTAAATACAGTAAACTCCGCTTATAACGATATTCAGGGGACCGTAAAATTTATATCGTTATAACCGAATATGGTTATATCTAACCTCGTCTGAGAAACCCTCTCTCAAAAGACAGTTACCTCTTATTCTTTAAAACATAACTTAACAAGAACTAAATAAAATAGATAGAAATTTAGGTATATTTGCCAGAATATAAGATCTGTAATAAGGTGGTGTTGGCTTTCCATAGATCTTACAGCTTTGAACATAACTTAACAAAAACTGAATAAAATAGATAGAAATTTAGGTATTTTTGCCAGAATATAAGATCTATAACATGGTGGTGTTGGCTTTCCAAAGATCTTACAGATTCAAACATAACTTAAAAAGAACTAAATAAAATAGATAGAAATTTAGATTTTTGTCAGAATATAAGTTCTTTAACATGGTGAAGTTGTCTTTCCATACATCTTACAGATTTTGAACCTAACTTAACAAGAACTAAATAAAATAGATAGAAATTTAGGGGTGATGGCTTTCCATAGATCTTACAGTTTTGAACATTACTTAACAAGAACTAAATCAAATAGATAGAAATTTAGGTATTTTTGCCAGAATTTTAGATCTATAACTTAGTGGTGTTAACTTTCCAAAGATAAAACATAACTTAAACAGAACTAAATAAAATAGATAGAAATTTAGGTTTTTTGCCAGAATATAAGATCTATAACATGGAGGTGTTGGCTTTCCATAGATCTTACAGTTTTGATCATTACTTAACAAGAACTAAATAAAATAGATAGAAATTTAGGTAATTTTGTCAGAATTTAAGATCTACACTAAGGAAGCAGTTTTTTCACTGTTATAGACATAGCTTTCCATAGTTTAACCATATTTTCAATAAAGAACTAAAGGGATTACCGTACTAATAATTTACAAAAGAAAAAATAAACCAAATTATAAACAGGTAAGTATCAGTATTTAAGATCTATGGTTTATAAACACTTATGAGAGTTGTAGCACTGTAAAACCGAAGTAATTAATATATAGAAACACACAATTATACATAAAATATGGTAATATGAAAACTAAAGTAAGATGTAGTACCAAAAAACCAAGTGAATACAACAAATCACATAAACAAGATGAACGTAAACATATACAGCATAGATGTAAAATAAGACAAATATGATAACCAAACATACAACAACTTAAGATGTAATAAATGTATACTCTGAAAATTTATTAAAGATCGTTGTAGTACCCTATAACATAGCAAAATTGAAATATCGCAAATCCAACAGAATTTTATCAAACCAACATTAATGTCGGGGATGTCAGTCAGTTAAAGTACATCTGGGCGACATACACCACTTTTTACAATATGAAAAAATGCCAGTATCTTCTGATAGCTACATGATGTTTATCGGCACTGAAAAAGTAAGCTTTGGGTGATTTCAAGTACAGCAATTTTTTCTGTATGATTATATATAATGCAGAATTTGACAGTACAGTGAAACTGCGTGGGAGCTTCACCAAAGCAATTGCTAGGTTCATTCATAAGATGAACAATGATCTTAAGCAAATTGTATACAATAACATCAACAAACATTTCTTCATGGAAGATATAAACTTTGAAGAGGACTGCGATATCTAAATTCAATATTGGTATGGTATGTAATGTGAGGTCTGGGTCGGCGTGGCTGACCGGTATGCAGTGAGCGTTGCACGTGCGCTAAAGGATCCTTTTAAACTGCCATTTATTCCTCGCAAGGGAATTTGCCGGGTAGCCTTGCTGATGTGGGCTTTGTATTGCATAGTATACACAATTTTGATCACTCTGCAAACAGAAAAGTAGGTTAGTAATAGCTTAGCAGTAGTTGTAGATATAGTATAGTAGTTTGTAGTAGTATTATAGTAGTAGTAGTGTAGTTAGTTTTTAAGTAACGTATATATTTAGGTTTAGAACGGTATAATTCAAGGTAATTTAAACATTTAGATACGGTGTCCTAGTAGATATTTATACTTTTATTTGCCTAGACAGGTTGTTGGGATATCTGAATACCGCTTCTCTGTGTGGTTGTCATTCGTCTCATACAGTGCTACTTGATGCCACACTGCCATGGATACAGCGGCTAAAGGTACTGAAACTTTTTAAGTACTGCCGGTTATATCGTGCCGAATAGCACTTGAAACAAACAATATCATTGAAAAATACGCTGCGCATTATTTAAAAATACAACATGTACTTCCAATTTAAAGAACAACACAAGGGAAGTTTTCGATCAAATGACTGTCAATATCGTCGGTAATATTCTTGGTAAAATATAAGTTACAGGTAAATTCACATCAAAAGTACTAATCGTACTAAAAATGAAAAAGCGTGTTTTCATTATTCAGATTTACCGGAAGAGGAATATGAGAATCTTTCACTGGTTACACGTGCAGATGGGAATATCTGGCTCGAGGGTAACTGTTTTTGGCGGTAACAAGGCTCTGCCATTTAATATGATATTGTATGGCTTGAATATTATTTTTAAGTAGAATATGTACAAAACATACGGTATTTAACACTTTATATTGATATGTGTTGTAACAATTACTTCGGTCTTTAATTCGTCTCTCATTACTCAACTATGAGTGGTTTTACGATAGCGGGGAGTAAATAAGTTATCTTATCATATGCAAAAATGAATTCAAAGTACTTACTTACTTACACAAAAGCTTTAAAAAGTATATATGCTGGTGACTGCATCGCCAGGATAACAAGAAAAGCACCAAGAAAAAAGTCAATGTTGTATGTACACAACTACTGGAATAACCAAAACTGCACCAGTCGATTTAGAAAATAACCTTTTACATAAATCACAGCTTTATTTAATTCTGTCACACAGTGAAGTGGGGCTAAGCTGTAAAATGACATTTTCACTTTTAAAATCGAACACAAATTATAACATTTCGTAATTAACTTGTTAAGAACGTGTATTTGAAGACAATTGAACTGGAATGTCATGTGGGTTTATATTGTGGCACGAAGAGGTCAGATAGACCTCTGTATTTATAGTATGGGTCTATGTCAGTGATCACTAGCCTCTGGTTTTAATAATCTGTTACTGCATAGATATAAATGTTGATATATGACATAATTAAAAGACTTAAAATCTTCCAATTTGAAAAAATATGAAGTAAACATTTACAAATAAGTTACACTGCTGCAGTCTCAAAACATCTCTGCCACAAACAGATATAACATTTTATTTTAGTTATCAAGGCATACTGTGCTAGTCAGAATAAAACATTAAAGAAAATCTGCCGTTTATGTTATTTTTTTGCTACGCAAATCATATAATTTTAAAAAACCTTTTCATCTGTCAGAAAATTCTCAAAAGTGAGAATTAGTTTCCTGCAAATACATTGTGCATATGGTATCAAACTTTGTAAATCACATTCTTTTTATGGTTAAAAAAATGCATTGTTCGAATATTAACTACACTGCAGTTTCTTAAAAACAAACAACAGTAAATGAGCAATACAGCAATTATCTTTACATATTAATACAAAAATGTACATATCTTGTCTGAATATTGGACTTAATGTCCGGTTAAATGACACCTAATAAGGGAAGATTTTATCTGATAAGGGATAACAACACAATTCAGAGATTATACCGCCTACGGTGTGTGGGTCACTCATAAAGGAGTTTTTATTTCCCTTGTAACTCAAACACATCATCTCATACAATGTACCAATTCTGTGGCAATTTTGAATTTCCATCATATGATAAAACAAGAGACATCGATTCAAATCCATGTCTTTTAAATAGACTACAGCAAGCTCGAACATGTGTAAATACCCAGAAAGGATATACAAAAGTTCTCTCTTTTTATAACTTTACTGTATTTATACAATAGAATAATGTCAGCCATTGTTTCTACAGATTTGCATTTCAATATTAATATTGATTTCATAACGCTGTCAAAAATTCAGTACATAACAATTTACCATTAATTAATGTTTCTAAATCGCATCAAAACATATACTGGAAATGCATTTACTATAAGCTCGAATGCAACTGATTCTATCGTTACTCTGAATGGATAAAACGAACCTTATATCATTAAAAGCATATAACAAGTTGTCATGAAATATGCCATCACGTTTGTAGTACTTTATACAGTACAAGCAAAGGAAGTCAAACAGTTTATTAACCAAGTATCATCATAGACAATGACATCTTTTATGACTACGGCAATGTAGTGAATTATGATCAATATCCATTCTTAAATATTGGAATATTGGTCTGGGACTTCCAAGACAATATTTCCAAAATATATAGCAGAGACATTGCTAATTTCGTAAGATTACATAAATTAAAGAGCAGAAATTGCAGTGTGCCTATAGGAATTTGCCTCGTTATAAGCCAATATATTATGTCCATAAACACAATGGTAATGTTTTGTGATGATTCTACGAAGAGTTTTCAAGAAAGTGAGCGAACAGTGATTAGTTGGTGTTATTGTAGAAATTAAATAACAAAAAAATAAATAATATTATGAACAAGTTGGATATTATCCGATTGAGAAAGCTGACAATGCTATTTGGAACAATATGACGGCTTTTTATGAAGAGTAACGCAAGAATACCTATGACTGTCTAGCTAACTTCAACTTAGCCGAATTATAATGCCCTTAAATAGTTTGACCGTGTCTTGTGTTCATCCGATAAAAACAAATAGCTTTATGTAGGGGACAGTTCTATTCAGTCAAATTTCAACAAAATTCAATCATCTCTAAAATGGTCTAAGAGATCAGGCTGGTTAAACAACGCAACCGATATATTATGAAGACCCGTAAATATTTTAACCTGATTGTGTGCTGTTCAGCTACAAGCTATTCGAGTCATGAGTCATAGAATAGTGTTATCTTTAAGTAATTTCAACAATTCAATGTCAACGCCGTCGGAGTTACTGTGACGATCTTGCTCATTATTGTAATTGTCGAAATAATAGACCAGTATACGTTTTGAATATTCAATACACTTCTTGGAGTAATGGAGCGCACAGTGCTAATTTGTCTTAATTCAAACAATTTAAGGGCAATAACACCGTAGCAATCAAGGCAATCTGGCTTGTTATCAATTATGCTAAATATGATAGTGAAACTGTTTACTGATACTCCAAAAAGATCGCAGTAATGCCATGAAACCAGGTATGCATCATAACCAGTGGGAGTTTTATTTTTGTCCTCAGGGACCCAAATACAATTTCAAGGAAATTTCTATACATACCTCATTCCCACCTCGACTTATTTGTTGTTGTCCTTATATTTAAGTAACAACGACCGCCAAGGTTGACCCTAGGGACCCCAAAAACAATCAAAAGCTACAACTCTATAAAAGCTACCCGCATGTCAATTTTCATGACAATACCTCATTCCCAACACGGAAACCGTTTTTCTATTTTTAGTAATAGCGAACTTGACCCAAGCAGCACAAAGCAATCCATAATTACATCTTCATATAAGCTACCCACATACCAAATTTCTTGACAATACATGTTCCTTATTCCTAACTAAACTATTGACCCAAAACTGCCTGTTTGACGCCGCCTGCTCGCCAACCCGCCCAACCTCCCGCCCAAATACGTACCCCAATCTAATAACCAGGTATTTCATATCTGTTGAAAACCTCGTTGATAAAATTAATTCAAGTTATATTAAGATGCCACCCGCATGATTACCACACTACCTGATCCATTAATACATCCCGTCTCGAAAAACGGTGAGTCTGAATAAAACCTGTGGCTTGGTTAGTACACTGGACATCTAAATTATCGACTTAATGTAAGTTATCACGGACTTGAACTGGAATAGTTCGAACAGAGGGAATTTCAATTATATTAAGTATTTAAGACAGCCTAAGCAAAAATAAAAAGTTCAAAGTATTTATTGTAATTATTATAGATAACTTTCTAAGTATTTCTTGTAACTGACTGAAAACTTACATAGTATGTCTTTTAACTGTCAGATATATATCTTTCCAAAACATTTAAAATGATACGAACGTTTGAAATCACGCAACTTACAGTTTATATGCAGAGTAAGTGGATATGTAATGACGTTTGCTTTACGCCACTTGTATATTTCCTTGAAGAAAAACTCTAAATTGCCAGCTACAAACAAAGGTGCTGTTAGATCTTTGATGTAAAACAACTGACAAGAATTTTACCACAAACATATAGTTAGGTAAACAAAATTTTATACAATGGTTTCTTTTCAAATGTCAGATAGGGAACTATAAAAACACCGAATAACACATCTTAGAAATATAAGAATCAAATTCACACGAACTTCTATATAATGTGAAATATTAAATATAAATATGTTCAGCTCCATGTGTAAGACAAAATATAAAATTAATACCAATTTGAAGGTTTCTGGCATTCCTCCTGTAGTTGCATCAACAAACTCTGAATGCATCTACATACGAGCTGAAACAGTAAATTAACGTGATACAAAGAAAGTAATGACAAAATTATCAAGAGTTAATTCTAGGTAAGGAAGCTAAAGGCTTCGATTAAGTGATGATTATGCGTATTTTTAACGACAAATATATCTTTATCATGTGTAGAACGTATGTAAATCTATATGATTTTCAAACAACATGTGCTTGTTCGAATGAGTAGCATCAATTTCTGTTATAACTGATCAAATTTTGAAGTTTTCATTCTGTTAGCAAAACTTATTTGAAAATTGTAGTACAATTCTTTTTGCACCAGCAGATTACAAAGTTAAACAAGATAATATACTAATCGGGATAATAAAATACTGAGTTAAATGTACATATTGTTATAATTCTTTAACATGGAACGTGGAAATAGCAATCAAATTCCTTTAATAGTTTTTGAGTTATGTTTTGAACAGGCGAAATACAAAAGAGATTATTTGATACAATCATGGCAGAGTTGAGGCTTTTGGAGACTGCAATTCCTCTCAAGGCCTTTTCTAGTCTAGTAGGCAATTCTACAAGCTCTATGCTTTGTGGTTAACGAGAAGAAGATTTTTAAAATGTTTCCTATTTGTTGACATAGCAACCAGAGTTCTCAATCGAATATAATTCTTTGAACAATTTTGATAGAGCTTCATGCAAGGAACATTCCTGCCAAGTTTAATTAACATTGGCCTAGTGGTCTCAGAGAAGATGTCGTTCGATGTAAACTGTTGACTTCACTACAATCACTACAATCGACGGAGACAGGGTGATCCTAAAAGCGCAGCTTAGGCACTTCGTGCTCATGTTACATGTAGCTAAAAAGTTAATATTTTGGTTATCGACAACCATAATTTAACATGATAAATAACAATTATTTATTAATGGAGCAGACACGAGTTAAAGAGAATATTAGGTGGTTGATTTTAATAGGCGAGTTGGAGAAAGCTTTACACGGCGAGATTCTGGGGTTTTTGCTAAATTCGTAGAGTACTGTAATCCATTCAACCTTTCCAAAAGCTGTACAAGGAAATGCAGAATTGGCATGCATTTATGATTTTATACAAACTTATTTATAATATCAATACTTTTAAATGCCAAACTCCTATGAGTTTCAGTGTTTCACAATCATTTTAATCGATTGAAAGTTTAACAATGGCGGTTAAAAAAATATGTCAGTATGTCTGTTGCCCTGTCGTGTAAAGCTTTCTATAAAACTCATGTTTACACGACAGACTGATTTTGCACAAACAAGAGTATCGATGAAACCGGTGTATGCTCCCCAAATAACGTGTTTTGCCAAGTGAAGGCAGTTTAAATCAATTCCAGCCAGCGGTTGCTAAGAAATAGTTCGGGAAAAAAATGAACGGATTCATACACGCACGGGCGGATGGAATAAGTGGCGAATATATGCTCGCTTTTCTAGGAACATAATATTGCAAACATTCTTTGAGTGTGACGCTTCCGATGTTATTTGTCAAACTCCAGTCACTGAGTGCTAACAAATGGGTAGGAGTAAAAATAAAGAAAAAAATAAAGGGATGTAATTCATAACCATGCTGGGATGTGTTGATAATATGCACATCTTCTTTAAGTTGTAAAGCTTTCCATAGAGTATTGTAGAATTCTAATCATCGACTGCTAAGAAATAGGGCGGACAAGAATTGTCTTAATTAAACACTATATACAGCAAAAATCAAAGGACCATAAAACCATTTAAAATTATGGTGCGGGGATGCGATCTCCTCTTGATAATGAAACATCCCAAGAATTCTCAGTTAATTCCAGTCATCAAGTGCTGAGAAATAGAGCCGACAAGAATAACTTAATTAAAAATTTACAGCAAAAAAAAAGCCATAGCTCTGTAAAAAAATAATTGAACAGGTACACTCGGCCCGTATGCATGTTTCCTCTTAATACTGAACATAAACAAAACATATCGTTGAATTTCCGCAAGAAGTTGCAGAGAAATAGCTCGGAAACGAATGCGGTACGGACGCACGGACGGACGGATGGACGGAAGAAGCGGTGTGAAAATAATCAAACTGAAACAAGCGTACAATTTGCACATTCTCTCTTAGTACTGAACGGACGGTCGGACAAAGCGGCGCTTATATGGTCCCCCTTTCGTGAAACATAACAAAGCAGTTAATGTAGGATAAATAGTATTAACTGTACGCTTAGTATTTACACTAAGCTTCTCGTCATTGCCTACATCACTGTGTAACATTTCAACACAATCCCTTATAGGCCAATAAATATAGAAAAGTAATTCAAACTTGTGGTAATGCACGTCATCCTAATAACCATCACCACAGTAAGAACTGCACTGTATCCTAATGACCCTTTTCGATATTATGCTCCGACAAAAATTTAACGTTCAGACCTTTTCGTTTTTGGATCTTCAAATTGCTACTTAACAAAGTCAATGGCTTTTCAAAAACGTAGCCCTAACTTATAAACGTCTGGTACGGGGATTTTCAGATATAGAATGAAGAACAATACCTCCAAATACAACCTACTACCATTTATGTTTGTCCCGAATGAATAACAGACAATGCGACGTTTATATGCAGGTCCGCTTTCAGGAAGCACTAAACGATACATTGTACTTCTGAATACTTTTGAGGATGAGAATTTCAGCAAATGCAAATGTATTTATAATTACGTAAATTAGATCTTATCAAATAGAATACTTTCTAAAATAATATATGATGAAAAAATATATATTTAGCCCATTAAACGAAGATGGCTGTCATTGAAATCTAATTCGTTTATCACATATCAACTGTCATAAGATTTGAAAACCTACTGTTTAATCGTTTGTTGCCCACTTTAGACACCGAAAACATAGACAGAACCCACATTTCCTTAGTGAATGATATGCCCCTTATGTGTAGAGGTCTTATTAGTTCTACAACATCTATGCATAATTCTACAGATTTACTCACATTTTCTTCATGGGAGGCCGATTTTTTATACCAAAAATATGTTGGCCGTGTTGTTCTAACGAAGTATATCAATGAAGCACAGCATACTTCTGTAGGAATCAACCGCGTTTCTAATGACTCAAAAACTTCGAACAAATTTAGACTGGCGACAAAAGTTCTCGGTAATAGATAGTCCATCTCGAAGAGTGGTTGCAGGTTTTTCAAAACAACATGTAGTGGTCTTAAAAAGGAAAAACAACAATACATAACATATCAACAACAAGGAATTATCTTTAAGTAAAACTTTGTTACTATCTTTTCTTTCTGTTCCCTCTATACATGTACCTAAAAGGTTCCTCTTTCTCTGGCTTAAATGTAACATTTAACTTTTCCCAATAGGTCATGACTCCGAAATGGAGCTTCTTCGTGTTTCTTTGCACCAAATTAATTCGACCGATATTTCATTAGTGTCATTAAGACTAAACTAAAATTGTGGTCTCTAGAGTACTTACAAGAACTTGTTGACGGACGGACAGACGCCGAATAATCGTTGATCACAATAGCTCACCTTAGAGCACTTTGTGCTCACGTTGATTTTACATAGTTACACTTACATAACCCAACTGTCATTCTGGTACTTTTTAAATTGGTTTGTTGTAGCTTCGCCAATATGGTACGTTCCCCACCACGCTGGAACGTTAGCAGCGTGTGTTGCATCATCAGTAACTGACTGATACGGTTGGCATACCTCTGATAAGAAATGTAACATAGGCATAATGTAAAGCCAAGCGGGATCTTTTCTCTGTTTTACTACTGTTTTTCCCAACATCACAAACGCTTCTTTGAAAACTTTCCTGCAAACATAGCAACATGTTTCATTCTTAATGTTATTGCGAAGCATGAATTCTTCCAAAAGTTAAATATGCTCCAAAGTAAACGCTTCTAAAAAACAAAAAAAGGGGGTTTTGGAAATGAAGAGCGAAAACCCTTGGGGAGATATATTAAGGATACTTGTATACCGCGGAAATATACAGTTAAAGTCATAACACCTTGCACGTCTACTAAATGCCTTCTAAATTTAATGATGTTTTAGTTTCCATTTCCACTTTGAAAATTTACGCATAATATAGACTACGAAATTTACTGATAAATGACAGAACAATGAACAATGAACAATTTTTCCTAAAACAATCCTGACGTATGCCTTCCTTTTGTATTTATGTCGTTTCTCTAAATAACATTTCTTATTTTGCGCAATTTCAATGAAAAATTGCTGAACAGTATTGATTATAACTATGTACTTTCGATTAAAAAGCAAAGCTAGGGATGTTCTTGGTAATATATGTGCTAAGTGTAATTATAACAGCCAAAGTAGTCATGGAACTTTAAATAAAATTCACTGCAGTAGCAGGATACCGTCGACACGCTGAATGAAAGTAAGTTTCTCTTAAAGTTTTGTAGTAATTCAACACGCGGTTCTCAAGGAAAACCACAGCCGATATCTATCAACATTTCTAAAATAACAACCAGTCGGTCATATTGAATACGATCAAAATGTTTGACGATTTGCGTAGTTCTGCTTTATATTGAAGCCTCCCGTGCAGTTTTGTTGAACTCCAATAAGCGGTTATCCAGTTATAGCGCCGACATATTAATCATAAAAAATCCAAAATGAAGTCGGCCATCTTTTATCCAATCAAATGCGTGACAATATGCGGAGCTCCACTTTGTACTGAAGCATCCCGTAAAGCGTTGTCGAATTTTGACAAACGGCTGTCAAGAAATAGCACGGACAATATTGTATGTGTACACACGCACAGGAAAACAGACGTACACACGTATGGACAAAGTGACTCCGGCAAACCCGTCCTTAAGGTAGTAGACTCCTAATAAAAACATCCACTTGAAACTCTTCAATTTTAATGCTGTAGCCTAGGTTGTTAAGCACAGGACTATAGATCTTTTGAGGTTTTCCGGGCGTAGGTTCGAATCCAGCCGGAACCAC
>JAUMHA010368723.1:0-13509 GCA_032359765.1 Saxidomus gigantea | reverse complement strand
GGGTCTATTGCGCATCACGAGCCTCTCTACCATGCTGTATTAAATTTTCATAACTTGTCTAAAACAACAACTGAATGTTTTAATACCAGGCTATTATCTTTCATATTTAACATATTAGACTCTAGTAGTATTTCAAAACAAGTAATGATAATAATGATAATAATAATGATGATCATGATAATAATAATAATGATACAATTGCATTAATGTATGTATGAATGTACCCGCAAAAAATAACTGTAGCAAAAGAATCAAGTTTGAACGTTTTAGTAACAATACAATATATACATTACAATAAATTCTATTTGTATTTATATTGAGTCAATATATATTCTTTGTAAATGACAGCATGATCGAGAGAAAATATCCATTTGAAAAAGCAAAACGTTAATATGTTTTACATTCAAGCAAACTCACCAATCACCCATGTAAAAAAAATACTTTTTTATTAGTGAGAATACTAATCATCATCATCATCAGCAGCAGCATAATCATCATCATTATGTGAATTGTACTCTATTGCAACATTCGAAACATTTAGGGTTTAAAATATTACAAAGGATGAAATGACAATGTTGTTAAAAATATTGATAATGCAAATTATCATAGTCCTGTAAAAACAATCCCAACCATTTCAATAACTTTTGTTGACAAATTGCAATATTCTAAAATTGGTTGACTTAAAGTCATGATTGATTTTCACAAATGCAGAAATAGTACTTTATATAAAGGACCTTAATAATCCCACTTCTTCACAGAGTACTGGTTAAGATGAAGTCCCTGCTTTAGTTTGAAGGCTGCTGCAGTCTTCATAAAAGTAAGAATTACTTTTAGTGTAAATATGTCAATCACAGATAGTACGGCACCAGGTGATATGAAAATGGACAGGTAAACCCTATATTTACGAAATATGGTAATCTTTAGGTAGGTACATGTACATGTAATTATCAACTAATTTCTTATGTATTGTCTGTATCGACATGTCAAATTAAAGACCTACCTGAAAGAAACATATGTAAGACTAAAAGCTGGATTGTGACTTAAAATGATCTGTTCCCACTTTTACAAGCTGAATGCATACTTAACACTATTTAGTAATCGTGTAATAAATCTTGGTTCACGGTTCAGCATAATCATATACAACAATTATACGTTATGATATTGTATGTGTATATGCATATTAGTTCAATATGATATTTAAATTCCATTTACGTCAATCAATCGTGTAATAAATGGGTACATTTACATTCACATTATGTCCTATCAGAAAACAGATTTTCGCTATTACATGATCGGAAGTTTTGTTAGCACAGGCCGACGTTAGCACAATGACTTGCTATGAATAATAGACAATAACTATGCACAAGAATTATAACTATTATCGCCGTTATATATGTTTTATAGCTTAAAATCGTTTTCAGTGTCCGAAATATTTCTCGCGAAATTTAAATATCATATTGAACTAATATGCATATACACATACAATATCATAACGTATTATTGTTGTATATGATTCTGTTGAACTTTGTTTCACGACGGAGCTTTTAATTCCGTTTACGACAAAGATCTTTTTTGCGTCAGTCATATATACACAAAGAAGAAGGGATTAGTTATATCCCATACAAACGGTATATTTCGGGACAGAACATAAATAATAACTATATATATGTAAATCACCAAATTTAGAACCACCAAATGACTTAAGCCCATTACTACATTTTGGTATCAACATTAGTTTACACTTAACACTGTAGAAAACAAAATTGGCTGACGGGAATCATCACCATGCAGGTATCATTCGAGACTGCCAAAAAGGACACGGTGCCCTAAAAAGGACAGGGTGCATTTTGGGGACAGGGCAGTGTATGCATGTTAGAACACTTGAGAATGATATGCTATCGGTTAAAATTGAAAACGTTGCTTCTAGAAAATTGTTCTTTCATTATGTTTAGAGATGGTTCTCCAATGAATTTTAAAGGTTTCGGTATCTTTAAAAACTATTTTATGTGGACTGCAACAAAATGCATTATTATCATATATAATTATATATTGTGTCAGTAGGATGTTCAGTGATACATGTAGTTTTAGTTTAAATATACGGTGTTCCTTGTAACATCATATAAAAGTATGACTTTAATACTTTCAACGTACAGCAACAGCAATGTCTATTAAAATTTAAGACATGATTGCATTCAAGAGATTACCACGCATAGTTCATTGTCACAAATAGCTTCAGCAAGAATCTTATAATCTCAAAGGTTTGAAGTAAACACATAATTAATACAGAGATTTTCAGTCTAAATGTGGACACTGAATTGTGTAAGTGCGAAGTTTTTGGTTGACCAAATGTCGATCATTTCAGAATATGCTATTACGGAAGTGCCACTCTAAAATCAGTGATGGTTAAACACGCGGAACACAAACGGATATACATGTAACTGTAACAGCTACTTCCGATGATAACGGTGGTGTTTCTTCATACTTGGCATTAATTTGTAAGAGAAATACACATGATGTAGATGCTCATTTAATATGTGATATTAGAAAACCTATTTGTCTGTCTTTCCAGAATGTAATATCAGTGCCTGGTCAAAGCCTATAATATCCGCACCTTCTGGAAATGGCGCTCTCGCCGAAACAATCAATGACTGTGTTACAACCGGAACTGCCACCGGTATAACGATTACAGCAACAGGTACCTCTATCAGAGCATACACTAAAGTATCCCAGAGTCCAGCTACTCCAGCACTAGCCATTGGCAGCCAAGGTGTTGTTACAGTAACATCTGGAACTGTCAGCTACGCATCAGTGACATCTTTTACATTAGTCGTTACGTAAGTTTTACAACTCAGATCCTTAATTTTGTTAGCGTGTTTTGGCAGAAAAGTTTTATAATTTAGTTATGCACACTACCATGAAATATCTTTAAATCTATTCCATTTGCTCGTGTTGGATTTCGCCGTTTTTCTAACAGTATAAAATTTTCAAAGTAAAACACTTAGGTGTACTATTCAGTGTTTGATTTTATGTTTTATTTGTACTTGTATCGATATTTAATTTTCTCCACGCATTTAAATTACTTTCTAACATGGCATTTAAAGCAAATGTCACAATTTCAAACGTTTTTCTCACGCTCCAATTCACTATTTTAAATGCAGCTATATATTTCTCACTACACAGTGAGACTCTATATTTTTTACATTTCTTGTTTATGCACTTGGATACTGCTTAATATTTGGTACGATTTGCTCTTTATGTCAAAACTCTATTTTGAGGTGCATAACCAACAACAAAAAGTAGCAACTTTATGTTTTAAACATTACCTAGTTTAATATATTACAAATAACTGTGTCTCATATGTTAAATATATGTTTAATAAACTATCTTAAATAACTTATAACGCAAACATAATTTCAGTGCTAATGACACAGATAGTACCGCTACAGCTACTGTGACACTCAAAGTTAATGCTGCACCTGCGATTGCACCACACATCAGAAGCGTCTGCCTACAAGATTCATCTGCACAGGGTAAGCTTACAAGTGAAAACAACGTGTAACCATATAGGAATGTAGGAGGCATCATCTGACAGTGAAAGAACGAAGTCTGGTGTCCTTATCTTATGTGTTTTCAAAAAAGCCGGTAGAAACGTTGATGAGTAATAATGAACACTTTCCTGTTCTTTCTCCATGCTTGTACACACTTTTGTATACAATTTTAAGTGAATGTCGTAGTTTAAAAATTTCTAACATCATTCATTGTTACGTAAACTTAATTAAGTAAGTAAATTATTTGTACACATGTCTATTGTACAATTTACACATGTACCAGATATCTTCTTTTGTCACACGAGTTAAATATTATCACTGTATTAATAACTTATCTTTTTTCCAACGAGTTAGCGACTCAGGAATACCCATGTCATATAGAGTTGTTCCAACACAAACAGAGCTGCATTCTGATTAGTGATAAACAAAACTGGTTGAGCAATTGTGGAAGTTTGGCCACCTACCAAGTGTCCGGTATTCCAATTGACGCTTTTTGTAAAAGTGACACGTGTAAACCAACAAAAATCTAAAATGAAAGCTTCTATACTATGTTAATATTGTTACACAGTATTAATGATACGCTTTATGACCAGAAATTATTTGTTCTTCAGCCGTTAAGTTGATAGATCTCACAGCAACCGATGCCAATAGCGGAACAACTATCACATGGGCCATAGCTAGTAAGTGTTACGTTTAAGTTGCCAAAGAAATAATTAAAATGACATTGTTTATATTTAATCAAATTTCAAAGCACATTTATCTGCTTCAAGGCAATTCTAACATATCTCATTCCATTTGCCAGTAAACAAAGATGGAAATCAATTATTGTAAAATCTGCAAAAAAAACATTATCACACGCCGGCCGCTATGACATCAACAGTGGCGTAAAGTGCATGATGACGTACTAACAAATGTCAGGGTAAAATATATCCTGTTGCGTTTATATCATTTTGTGATATCTAGACTCATGTTTTCATCGAAATAATATCGTTTATGATAAACAACTCTTAGTCGTTCAGCTGCTTAGTTTTAACAACTCAGGTCCTTATATATTCAAGTCGTTGTGTATCAGACGATGGAAACCAGTAAAACGGAAATTATTGAAATATAATTATTGAAATTATCAGTCTATAATAATTTACATATGTCCCTAAAATGATATAGATCAAATGACGGTCATTCAGTGAAACTAATGAAATAAACTTTGTCATTTATAAAACTACTTATTTTGTCTAGGTGGAAACACTGACACTGCCTTTGCAATTACAAGTGCAGGTAGTATTGCAGTTGCTACAGGAAAAACTCTACATATGGCAACTACAGCAAGCTACACTCTTGTCATAACAGCTGCGGATGATTCATCTACACCTTTGACTGCAACAACAACCTTAACAGCTACAGTACAGACAACATGTCCCAGCAGCAGCACATCTGCTTCAGCAAACTTAACGGCTTCAGCTAAGACCACATGCCCCAACAGCAAACCTGCTCCAACAACCATAACCGCTTCAATTCAAACCACACGTTCTAACAAGGCGGCGTCGGTTGCAATCAGTTTAGTGACAGTTTTGACCGCTTTTCTTGTAAAGGGGCTTTGTTAAACAACAAAACACACTTACAATTTAGTTATATTTATAATTACAGAAAGTTTTCGAAATTTTGATTATTTTGATTATTTTGAAATAGACAACCAAATGTTAATCATTAATATCAAATGCCTCGTAAAGTATTGCCAATACCATGAACAAATTCCTACGCAGAACATAGTTGATGTAGCCTTACTGAGTAAGAATACCACTCTTATTCAATATCACACTTAAAGATTGCAATAATTTTTTCTACAGTCAGTACAAGCTTTTTCTTTGCGAATGAACATATAATATGGTCATCATACGTGTTTAAAAGGATGAGTGCCGCTCGCATATCTTTGTTTGTACATTGTATATATATTTTATACGACAATTCAAAGTTTCGAATATTTCTTAAGGTGAGATCACCGTCCAGATCAGCACAGATACTATTTCAATAATGCAAAGAAGTTTATGAAAGCCAAGGTTGCTTACGAAAGAAGCATCAATTGAACGTACCAAAATATTTGAAAATATACTTTCAGGTACAAGATATATATAATAATTTTGTAATAAAAGATGTGGAAATTTGTATTCTAAGTCCTATGATCACTTTGGATGATACATGTACAATTACATATAAACTGCTAGAAAAATGTCTTACATGTACAGTGTACGTGTGAAATTTAACTTTATTTGACAAAATTTCCCTTCTTAAATAACCTTTTAAATAAGAAGAACATGTGCTGGACCAAAAAATGTGAAAACGGTCACAAAGGTGAGCGTGGTCACACATTTGAAATAACATTTGTTACCCCATATGTAAAAACTGACAAATTTGATACCTTTACCCTATCTCAATCTTTTTTTATTAATCTTAAATAAATTTTAACTATATGCAAACACTTTACGACTGTTTTTCACATTGGTAAAACATGTTTAGGTTTGGGGTTTGAGTTAGGATAAAGGTTAGAGTGACCATCACCACGTATTTGACCAATTTCACATTTGGGGATCCTACCTACAGTACTTGTAACATGTATAATGAGTTTTAAAGTGATCATTGGACTTTAACATTTCTGAAACATGAGGACATAGGAACAAATTATGTCAGTAATATTATTTCATGAACATCTGTCTAAACACATCTGTCAAATGGGAAAAAACAGTGTCCACATGTTCGACGAAGCCAATGATTACGAAGAGCATTTATCATTCAAGATGCAAAAATGAACTAAGTCTACTCTGTTAGAGAGGAACTTCTGTGTTGCAAATGTTGGGTTAAATTGTGTTTCAATAAAGTTACAGCGGACAACAACGCTATCGGTGGACTCCCTTAAGTTAAATATAAAAAACTAGTTTTGAGAAATGAGGTCAGGAATGAGGTATTACATGTAACATACCGATATTTGACTCATTTCTCATTGGTAAAATTGTGTGTGTGAGTATGTTTACACTTCTGACAATGATAACATTCACGACACCTGGATGTGAATTCGAAATATTTCTATTGTCAAAATGTCTGATAAAAGGATAACGTCAATGATAAGAAACAGATTTATTATACTGATGCGGCAACATTTTGTTTACAAACACTTGCTAGGAAGAGAATCTGGAGCGTTTAGATTTTATTGAATAAACTATTTATATGCTGTAATGAACTTCATAAACAACATTAGTGGAAATAAACTTACATAGTAACAATAAATATGTTTAATTGTATTGTTTCCCCGAACGTAGACTGCTTGCAGTATTTTAAGATACGTGCATGTACACACTTAAAGTTTGACGTATGGGTACATGTTTCTATCGTTTCGCGTGCAACTGTAAAATCGCTTTTCTATGTTCGAATAGCAAGACTCTAATAAAATCGTAAATATCCTAAGGCTTGTAAAATCCTGACACACATATTTACATAAACAAGTTTTTTTAACAATTTCTATTACAGTATTTCTTATGAAAAAGCTGTACTTTTTCGAATGCAAACGATGGTAAGGAATGCCCACTAGTACGGAAAACGAATCTTAAGAACCGATGTTTATTGTCACCGCGTCGTAGCCTCACAGGAATGCTTTATTTTTCGATAAAACACTAAAAGCCATAGATTATTTATCAAAAAAAGTATACATGTCCATAATAACCTGTGCAACTTTACTTTCTGACTAATGTACTTTTATGATAGAGACTTTAAATTAAGAATGTCCAGTAAAGCAACTGGTGCATTAAAATGCATCCCGATACCTGAATCCTGAGTTACGTATCATTTTAACATTGATAATTTATTTCACCTTTCTGATGTGGTATAAAGATACATATAAAGGAGTTAGAAAGAAATAAAGCCAACACATTCGATTTTAGACTTTCACTAAATCATTACTAATGGGTAAAATTTTCTACTGAGATATATTTATGTAAGGACAAACGAATTTAATTTCAAAATAGTCAAATATCCACAGTTGGATGGCGATTTACCGCGTACTACATGAGACACAGTCTAAACGCCATTTTGCAAGGGCAAAATTTGAGGACATGAATACACGAAACGTTAACGTGACTAAATAGTTGTTACAACAAAGTTACAAGAATACCATTGATGCAAAGAAGCAAAGGTCGCCGAAAATAGTTTCTATTTCAACATATTTTAAATGAAGTATTAAGAAAAATCTTTAAACAAGCACTCTGTGTCTAAAGACGCAGAGACACTGTATAGAGAAACAAATTTTATTACAAACGTGTTAACATTATTAGCTATACGGTTTTTGCTAGGGTACATGTCGCAAAGTAGCCTGACTAAAACGTATTACGATTTTATCATACTGACTATGACTATTTATTCTCATGTTAAATCTGTAAAATCAAGGAAATGCTTCTCAATTTGTACTCGTTCCCGTCAGCAGTCTCTCGAGTATTGTACATGTGTGACGTTAAATAGCTAAAATAGCTTTTTCATAAGCAGATGCGCACGTACTTGTGCGTATGTACTGAGCCCGAAATCACCAAAGTACGAAAAAACAAGTACGAAAATTCTACAATAAGAAATAGACACTAGAATAAGCAGAGATCAAAGTGAAAACTGTTTTCAAACTGGTAGCACATCGATTAAACCGATGCGTGTGTCCGCCATATTGTTAATATTGAACAGCGGATACAAAACCGACAAGGGAGAAGTTGTTTTACGTTTTTGTATTTTCTTAAAGATACGAAAACTTAAAGGAACATTAAAAACTAGCAAAGACACATAAATTACGTTTTCGTTTATTCACCCTTGTTTTATATTAAACTATTAAATCGCTCCAGGCACCATTAGAGCAAAATTCTTTAATAACAAAAGAAAACTATCACAAGTAATTTAACAACAACGCTCCTTGCAGGTGTTCAGATGCAAATAAAAATATCATTCAATATAGGACGCCTTATATTGCCCCGAGCATTTACCAAATTTCACAAACATATTGAGAAAAGCCTCTATTTCATTTTACAATAAAATACAGCACGTTTTTTCCAAGAACGACGTGTCGCATATGACGTAACGAAGAGACGTAAGTAAACTAGCCATCCAATCATATTTCGCGTTTTAACGTTACAATGATGTACTACTACGTGTTAAATAAAGTGCGGGATAGTTTTCATAGAAAATAACGTGTTACAATCGAAATGATAAACTGTTCCCTATATTCTATCGTTGAATAAAATACAGTCAGTCGTTTGGATGCGAAAAATGAAATCATTCGTGCTACGCACTCGTGATTGAATAACTACTGTACGCATCCAAACTTCTGACTATTCAACGATAAAATACAGAGAACATTTATTATTTATAAAACATGTCACAATTATTATGGAGATCTTATATGAAGAGTCACAACCATTTCGATAAACTGTTTCGTAAAACTATCCAAGAGTTTATGAAGGGAGGTTATAGTGTCAGCATTCTTAAACGAACATGATTGTTGATTGACGTTAGTCATTACACATTCCTATTTTTGACGCGATGACTTTTCAAGTTCAAGCTCGCACTACATGCAACAGGAGAGAATAGAGTAGTGTTCATTGTTTCCTTAGTCGTGTCCTTAAATGTTAGGATTTTGTTACTCTGACTTCAGATAGTCGTTTAAAACGTTGTAAGCAGGTGACCTCGTTTTTCACATGTTTTGTTTCATTTCATTTTATGTTCAGGATCTGCGTTGCTAATGTTAGAACTTACCTCAGTGGGGATGTTGTTTATTTACACTATTTATTCACCGGTTGAGCCAAAGGAAGAGGGAGGTCGGAATGCCACAAACAAGTATAAATCCCAAGTTACCAACACATCGGGTATTTGACCGCCTCGAGGCGTTAACTAACCTATTACTTGTAAGTCTGTTTTGTGTCATAATCATTATCACAATAAGAGGATTTAGTCACCTGCATGTAAGTCTGGCTATTGGTTAGTGCTGTGTCTGATGGTGTTTATGAATTACTTCATGTATTTTATCTTTGTTAGAGAGGACCCATGTACCTGGCACAGTTTAGAAAGTATCGTTTCGCAAGGTATATTTACAACAGCGTTTTATCATATCAAAAGCTAGCACGTCTTCATGATTGAACTTCATTTGTGACTGTTTAAATACTAGATTTAAGTTTCACTTGAAATTGAGGGAATTTCAAACTGCCTCTGATTTTGCAGTACTATGCATATTTACGGTGTTCCCTTAGGACCATCACGGTGTCTCTAATAATTCTGTGTGTGATAACGCGAAGTAACAATGACAATGCGCCAAGTTACAATGCCAATGCGCGAAGTTACGATGACGATGCGCGTAATAACGATGGAAAAAATATCGTATCGTCATCGTCACTTCGTGTATCGCAGATCGCCATCGTGACATCATATACTGCTATCGTTACCTCGCGTATCGCCATCGTGACATCGAATACTGCTATCGTTACCTCGCGTATCGCCATCGTGACTTTGCATATCGCTTTCCTGTCACAAGTATATGAAAACAAAAGTAGTAACATACAACTATCTTCATTTGACGACATGCTTGTTGAATAAAGTTGCCATTGATCATGTTCACGGAACACCAGTTAATACAGCACTGTAACCATATGTCGTTTAACAAATATACACCCACCCTTCTCCGGAGTGATTCACATCAACCCCGATTGAATATGCATCTGAATGTTGCACCCGGAAAATTTCATAAGGTAGAAAATGCTTTAAGAAAGGAAATATCTATAATTTTCTGTTCGTTTCTCCGGAAGGACTCCATAAATATATTAATTACATTTTCTTTCGAATTAGGCCTGCATTTTAGAACTCTATACCCCACATGCACGGAATCCGTACTAACTTACAAATTAATTTTGGATAATGTTACAGGTAAAATGCGTACAGTCATAAAAGTTTATAATTGCGTAAAAGGTAGCCAATGCGTGCAAGAACAGATTTAATGGTAACATTATTAATTTGCACAATAATAATGGACCTCTCCGATGCGTCACTGTCATGATATCCGAACTTGTAGGCAACTAACTACCCGGGTTGTACAATTCATCTCCATCACAAACAAACTGATGATAAGATGTTTACAAATAAATGTTTTCACTGTGATTGTATTACATGGTTAATGACTACATTATGCATGTGACGATTTGTTTACAGCTTTAACACATCTCCCTGCAACAAAATATTGTAAAGCAACACATGCAGTAATTTAGTATGGAAAGCCATGACTGACTTATATGTACGAAGCTTGAGCAAATGTTTGTGGACTGTAAAATTTGTCGTAAGCTTCCATGACGTTTTGGGGAAGTGAAGTGTCTAAGAACTATTACTGTTAAAGTAATAAAGGAAATTCGTTCAAATTAGATACAGTGAAAGTTGAAATCAAGGGGTAGTGCATTGTACCAGACCCATTAGGAAAAAACATCGGGCGTAGAATATGTGTTCCTTGTATCCGAAAGTTTCTTATATCCGGAATTTACCGAAAATGCTTACTACTATTAAACTGAATTGTTCTTGCTTATTTAGCAAAGCCGTCTTACTAATAGGGTATGTACATGCAATTTACATGATTTAAAAATTAAACAATTTTAAAAAATCACCATTTTGATTTTCAATATTTCAGATTGATCATGTTTTATTTGAATTATAGCTTAATGCCTTTACGACAGTCACGGCTTTCCATAGTTAAGTCATTTTGTTGCGTTGGGAGAAACAATATGTACGATGAGTTCATATCATATGACAGTGCATCTGCAATGACACAAAACATGAATATGAATAACATGAGTTTAGACTTGATTCCCAGGTACTGGAGAAGTCTTTTATGTCCTATGTTTAGGCATGTTTACCTTGCCATGGAAACAGCCGGGACAGACATTATAAAAGGGAATACAACACAAAGAGCGGAGAAAGCGGCTTGAAATTTCAAAGACAGAGGGAGGACATTTGGTAGTGTTTTTTAGGAAGCCAGCATGCAAACCAACACTTGGATCGTTGGTGGTATTCTGGCATATGTTTTTCTTTTACATAGAACAGGTTAGTGAATTTTTATATTTTATGTCGAAAAAGATTTAGATCTGTCACAAATTTTAGATTTTTTTTTTTTAAATAACATTTTTTCACTTCAAAAATAGTGCAAAAGTTTATACAGGATTCATCTTTATTTTCCTACATTTTTTATTGTTTCATCGGCAAACAATACAACAGTACTTTAAAATATTTCGAGAATCTTTATCATATTCAACCACATTTAGAAACTTGGGCCCCGAAGTTCGACAAGATCTAGGTAAATATTCTAGTAAAAAGAATGGTTACATAAGTACGTCATTATCAAAATAGACATGCAACATGAACGTTTCAAATAATTTAATATTTGTCGGATGTGACTGTCCTAAATAATACAACTACATGTATGAACGATCGACGGTTTCTTTGAAGGGAAATATCACGTTACAGAACAGCTAGGAAATGCCGGTCATACTTAATTTTCAGTTCCATTTGCATAGTTCCATATATTTATTTCAAAATTTTAAAAAGGAGATATATTTGTTAAAAGCTGTTAGATAAAATTGTATACAAATTTCAATTAGTTTTCATAGATTATACACGTTACTTAAAAACTATAAAATACATATTGGTTGAAAAAATATCGTCAACATTGAAGAGATAGTCTTCGAACAAGCTTAGAACTTTCTAGTCGATCATTGCTGCTATTTAACAGAAAATTTGTACAGTGTCAGCTGAAGTTGCAGCACTTTCTTGTTTGGTTAGCAATATACTACATGTACTCCCGTTAAACCCTAATTTACAATCGGTTTATAATTTGCGGGTGGATAGTATTTTACAAGTCTGGCTTTGTCTGTGAATTATACAAAAAGTGCTGTTTTTAGAAATTACTGCAAAAGTATAACGATGGATTTATAAAAAATGTTTTTCTTTTTAAAAAAAAACTTGCAATCCCAACTCTTCCTTACTATGGGTTGTTTCGAGTCTGGGAGTAATGTCTAAGGTAGACTTGTGTGACGGTTTGACCATATGTAGTTCTCGTGGTATGGCCTGCCGGGTTTGTCTTCTGAAAAAGGTGTTCAATATAAACAGTGTGAAGTTCTCTACGGCTACTGTTTTCTTTACTGTTTACAAATTTTAATATGCTTTCATATATAATACAAGTACAATGTAACTGGTTGAAAGTTTATAATGTGACACAAAACGAAAATGCTAGATAAAACGAAAGCATAATATAAATGAAAACATTATAAACAAAAACCCGTAAGGGTTTAATTATGGTTTGGTTTTCTATTCAGTTCATATAAATTCTTAGGTTTATTTGTTCAGCATTCGATCGGATATTAACTTTAATTATTGAAGGTGTGTCAAGTCGGAACTTACTCACTAAATATCAAATGAAGATGTACATATTAGTCATGATGTGCTCTGGTCGCAAACGTAGAAATAACCTTAGACATACATTTACGGATGGCCTAACAAGTCTCTTCGTTAAATAAAAGAATATTATAATTATTATTATTACATGTAATTACTCATTGAAATGTAAAGGGTAAACATCTCTTACCTGCATCTTCCAAGTGACCAGCATTGTATTACAATCAAGCTTACTCAGATTTATAAATTAGGTTTATACATCTAAATCTTTTTGCTATGTTTATTTCTATCGAATAAAGTAAAGACCGTTTTTGACATACTTTTGTCAAACATCAAAAGCGTTAGTTACATTTCTATTTGTTCATTAGCGACAAAAGACAGTATATGTTACTTCTTACATGCATTCATGCATGACGTTAAACGTGTGTAAATCATTGTAATGTACTTTGCGGAATTTTAAAGGTTAACATTATTTTCAAAGAAAGTCATTAAAGAACAAAATATTGAAATATCGAAAACT
>JAUMHA010368701.1:0-13510 GCA_032359765.1 Saxidomus gigantea | reverse complement strand
TGAGATAAGATCCTGTCTGAGTAGGTTTCTTTAGACTGGACATTTAGTTCAATAATTAGACAATAAATTGTATTGTGCGTAGAGATAATTGCGCATTTCCTGTTGTTTCAAAGACAAATTTATATTTCCAACATTGATACTGTTTCATTTTAATATTTTACATGTGATTCCATAGGCATATTTAGCAAGGTTTGATACCCCGAACACATATTTTCGGTAATCTAAATCTTTCTTTAGGCAATGTTGAGACAATTATCAAAATTAAATGTTTTGCTTGAAAGATGTATTAAATAAATTGCAGATTTTCTTTAATGTTTTACTGAACAAGCCGTTGGTTTATAAAACTCACTTGAAACAATAAGTTTTTCTTTGACTAGAATAAATAACATGTTCGTAGAGGAGAAATAGTGTACAAATTCCTCAGGCTGTCCAAAAGTAGCTTCTATTGGTAATTATTTACATAACTCAAAACTGTACTCAATTCATACCTTTATAATCAGTATAACATGTACTAACCACCATATATATAGCTTTTAATAATATTAATAAGTATATTTAAAACATTCATTTTCTTCATTTCATTTCATTTTTCTTTCTTTTTTTCAAATATGAATTTCTTAACTATTCAATATCGTACATTATTATCTATCAACTTTTACCTTCTGCAGTAGCTTATTAAAAAAACACAATTGGAGGTCAATCATTGGCTAATATCTCCCTATTGTGAATACACAGGTATGCATGGCCCCCTGTGGCCTCATATGATACAATTCATGGAATTTAAACGGATGGGTAAAACGTGAATAATTAAAGTTAACCGATTAACATTGTGTTTATGGTTATATAGCGTTCTGTTTAACAGTCAATCAGATATCAAAATAAAACTATGAAATAATTTAGTATATTACACCATAAGAGAAATATAAAAAATCAAAACTTCGATTTACGGGCGGACATCATACAAAAAGGACTATAATATGAAATTCATAAAATAAATATGATTCATTTAAATGAGAATTCAGAGGATTAGGAGTCTACGTGTGATATTGATATTCTCATTTCAGTATTCTATTATTTTAAGCCGCCTCTCGAATCATATAAAAAGACCGATCAATTTCAAATTATTACAACCTGATTTGTAAAATGATTGAGGCAGGCTTCCATTTAATCAGTATTTTTTCTTCAATTTGTTAACCAATTAAAGTCACAAATTGCTTTCAATTGATCCTTGTTTTACCAAAAAAACGCGCTACGTTGCAAGTGGTTTCTATCATCAAGAAACAAAAATAGGCCCCGTAATTATCACACTTTCTTTTCTAACGATCTGAAAGAAGTTCAAACATTTTATAACACTTGTCATACAATAGTATTTTTAAACAAACATGCCAGCTTTGTGATTTAAACGACATGATTCTCTCAAACAATATATTTGTGTTGCTAACTGTCAAATTTTATACTGACGCCGAGGATGATGCTTCTAAAATAAACGCTTATAAACAGATTAATGAAACACTGTTTGCAATTATAATGTATCATTTCGAAGAATCTTACCTTATATACAACGCACTAGCAGGCATGGGGTCAATTACATTGAAATGTAATTAATTAAATTACAATTACATTAAGAAAGTCTTCAATTAAATTACAATTACCATTACACATGTTTTTAAATGTAAGTAATTGAATTACAATTACATCACGACAGCAGGCAGTAATTCAAGCCTTTCCGTACTGCATTTAGTACGTGATACGAAACGTCTTATTTAACCCATTTTTAGACAATCAGTATGTTATCGACACATTGATAATGAACCACAGTTCAAGCGAGGACGGTCTAAATATTGCCAATGTATTCGTACACCCGTGTTCTTTATTTTAGAACAAGGAGTAATTGCATTACAGTGGTGTATTTCTGTAAGACAAGACAACTTTTTTGCATCCATATAGGCTAAACAGGCCATGATGATCTATTAATTACGTAATATAAGACATGCAACAAACTGATCGACATGCAGCAAACAGTGGTCGACATGCAGCTAAAAGTGACCGATATCATCACACAAACAAAATTTAAACGAAATATTGTTACGAACATAGTTGTTCATATGTTTTGACAATACTCATTCTTTGTGACAATATTGAAAGCAAAAACGTAAACGTTCTGTGCTGTTTTTACTCATAATTATATTATTTCTGTAAAAGATGTACCAGATATTTAAAAGTGTCACGGAAAACATTTTCGAAGACATACTGTGCACTCTAATTGAAATTTGCGCAATGACATATGTTTGGCACTATTTGCATGCATAAGAACAGAAGCAAAACACAACTGAAACAAAAAGCAGCGCCAAAATGGCACTGTCTAAAATTGGGGTCAAATTATATAATATCAAGAGCATAAAGAATAGTGTATTAGCAAGTATTATTACTTAACCTAAAATTTTAAGCTAAGCATTCCAGTCATTATCGGTATGATCAGATTTTTCAAATATCTTGCAGTACCATGAAGCAGTTAATAATCATTGAATAATCTCATAATTGATAATTTCGGCCAAAATGAGGCATTTTTTCGATATAGTATATCGTTCTTTAAAATTGTATTTAGTTAGATCTATTTAGTTATCCTTTTACATTCATCGAACACATTAAGTTTTGGAACATATAAGCGGCTGGATGTAGGGAATACCCCTTTAAACACTTCTCTACCATATCATATTCTATTTGGTTCTTATTAAGATCTAGAATATTGAGATTTGAAAGGTCACGGAGACGGAAATGCAACCCATGTGGCGGATATGACATTTGGAGCGTTAAATGGAAACTAGCCTATTCAGCACTGCAACAGTGCACTTTAATCAACGTCACAAATGCTGACTCAGTAAACATTGCCATCGATAAGACGGGGTTTGATTTGGGTTAAAAATGTAGCAAAATCGAGCTCTTGTCTTTTCTTATTATTTTAAATCAAGCATTTTCTTGGCGTTAACGTCTTGCGGGAATAAACTTGAACAATGCAATTAAGCGATAGCCTCTATGTATCTCACGGTTCTTGCACACTTATTCTGATGACGGTTCAAAATAAGACATGCTAGTCAATATATAAATCTGTTTGTTTCTTATCGGCCATGTTTAAAAGATTTTAAGTTGAATCCGTTACTTGTTAAACCTTAACCATTAGAACTACTAGTTTAACTTGTTCTCCATCGTTAAGAGCCCCAATGGAAAGCTTAAATATGTTTACGACAAAATTTAGCAGCAGCATTTCAAAGGAACATAAACATTGTAATGACTTGGGGATATTCTACAAAGAGCAGAATTTTTACTCAAAATGTTAAAAATACACTAAATGTACATGAATAGAATAAATCAATACATTTTTCAAGAAGAACATATAGCGAAAAAAGGGCTAGTTTCTGCAAATAGATGCCACTGAAGCGATCTTTAAAGTCAAATCAACAATTTGAAGTAAAGACTACAGTGAACTGAAGGTTTAACGGCACTACTTATTTTGCTAATTGTAGCCAATAGTACTATGTATTTATGTTGACTCTTTCAGGTTTGGGAAAGATTCTTTCAAAAAACGCAGTAAGTATAGTTTTTAAGTTATTTCAAGTGTTGAAGTGTACCTCTTTAAATGATAGAACAAGAGGAACGCATGCGTGACTTCCAAGGAATCAACCTTCACCAAACAAACTTGCTTTCTATAAACATAGTGCAATGGTACGTTACAATATCGTAATTTACTTCTGGGACCAGCGTAAACTAGTTTTCAGGCAACGGTTATTTCTTTACATTTAGACTCGTTGTGTTTTCTTGAAACATTCCAGAGAAAGTACCGTGCCTATAAACGAGGCCATGACCAATCTCTATAATTTACAGAATCAATTATTAAGTCTGGCGTCCCGCACACTAAGACTTCCGATGAATGATCAAGCAGAACAGCGATTGAATTTGTAGCGTAATTTCTAGAGTAGTGTGCCTATAAACACGTAATGTATCAACACAGACTAATGTAGAGCTAGCTTACAAAATAATAAATTGCGTAAATAATAAAAACCTCGCCTTTTTAAAGATCTCAGAACATTTAATAATTACAGACCAGTGGAAGGCATTAAAGATTAGTTTCCGAATTTTCAATCTCATCACATGGTAATTATATTTCCTTTTTTTTTCATTTGAAATTAAATTAGAGAGATATTTAAACTTATAAACTTCCATTTAATAATAATAGGGAAAACCAATTTCATCAATTATAATGTGATTTTCAACATTTTGTCATTAAATTTCCTGTTTAATTTTGATGTTTTGCAAGTACATTGTGAATTTTCTGTTTTAAGATTTATAACTTTTCTCATTACAATAATTGTTTGCCTTCCCAGTGTGATTTAATAATATCACAAAGAAAGGTCTCTTTGATTCGCGAGCTGTAATTGCAAAAAAATAGTTAATGCAAATACGTTGGTTTTTGCATATCAGAGTTCATGATTCAAAGTAAACACATAGCTTATGTTTCAAAGTGACCTTTAAATAATACAAACATAAAGTATAAGGCTCACGAACTGCGACCTTTAAAAACCCAAGTATAGTTCTCCCTGAAAAAATCCAGAGATTAGAACTCGCCAATCAAAGTGACCTTTCTTGTTGACATTGTTAAATCACATTGGGAGGGCAAACAATTATTTTACAGCATACAAACATCAAGAATGAGGCTCGACAAATGCGATATTTAAAAGAAAATACTCAACTATAATAGTTCTCCCTAAAACATCCCGAATATCGTTGCATCTCGTATTCTATTTAAAAAAATAACAACAACTGACAAATATTCTCATTTAAGTCATCATTGCGTTGCTTTTGTACATATGACCATCAAACTCGTTTAACTTTTACTTTAATAAAATATCTCAAAAACTTTTGTAATGATTATTTCAGTTGTAGACGTTGGAGGTAATTTGAATGTCAAATGTAAATATTAGTGGACATCGAAAAAGGTGGGGTTTTTTTAGTTTCATTCTGATCTTATTAAGAGAAAACCAAAATTGTCAACTATGTAAAACTATACATTCCATCGAGTAGTAATGAACGTAAAACAGATATGTAGCTAATATGTAAAAAAGGTAATGAAGTAATGACAAAATTGGGTATATTGGGCTGTTTAAAAAAAACTCTGATACAGACAACACTTTCAACTTCGCTTTTACTGACCGCGTATCACATTAATCAATACAAAACAATCAGACTAAACGCCCCAGATGAATTGAACAATATTTCTTACTTAGTTAAAACAGACAACGGCAGAATTTAGCATGCAAAATTCTTTGAAGTGTTAATAATCATTGATCTGCGAGATGGTACCGTAGTACTATATGAGTACCTTTGCAAGACACGTGACCGCCAAAATGTCAGTTGCAAATGTTATAGTCTAACGCAGATTATGCCAGTGGCGGGGTTGGAGAGGGTGCGAATTACAAATTTTGAAATCTTTGGCATCTTATCACAGGGAGTGGTGGTGTTACAGCCCTAAAATATTAGCTTTTCCACTTCGAGTTTGACAGGCCAAAAAGCTTCATAAGTTATCAATTGAAAATAAGTGGTGGTGTCGGGACGACAGATCGCATAAGTTTTGTAAAATGGGTTACTTACAAGATTCAAAGTCTAGGCAACTGTTGAATGTAAAATGTTGGGCTGCAATGGGGTAGTGGTAGCGCCTATATGGACGCGCTCAGATGCACACTGTGTCCTCTTTTCTTAATTAGCTACGTACCGGTAAAGAGCAGGTGTCTGAAAAAAAATGTTGCGTAGCCTGAATAATCTCATTTGACATTTCATTATGAAGTAATTAAGTTCTAACTGAGAAGTATCTGTAGCTAAAAAGAATCGACCTTCCAAGACAAATTCCAGTCGCAAAACAAATTGCAAAACTATGTTTTCTAGAGCGTCAGATGAGCTAGAACGAAGTCTAACGAACAAACACTTCGATTTATCATACTGAGAATAACAATTAGCATTTCTAACAAACGCAAATTGGACCGAAACCTTCAACTTGAAGAGTACGCGTGTCTAAAATCAAGCACATCCTGACATAAACAGTCTTTAGTCTACGTGCACTTAGGAAATGTTATCAAGTTTCTAATTGTATTTAGTAACATTCCAATACTCTTAACATCTGACTCGGTTCAGAAAATAGTTCCAGCAAAGGATACAGACTTTTATAGCTTGCCATAACACTTACGTTTTAGTAAAGCAATCAAGGTTTATTTCTTTGCTATAGCTTGCTTTACATGATTTAACTAAAATTCACATGAAATTGAATTATGACAGCATCTGTATCAACCAAGTGTATACGTACATGCTCTAAATCAGTGCCAGTTAATTTCGCCCACCACTCTAAATCCAAGGACCTGTATGTTGACTACAATTTTAAGAATAACATCAACTTCACAAGCCGATTTGTACAATGTAATGGCAAAAATGCAATTCTTACTAATCTTGTTTTTTTTATATATATACTAATTCATTTATTCTCGATTGCGAAACAAGTTATTATAACTTAGATTAATCGCTCTCGAGACTCATTCCAGATGGAATCAACCTCGAAGAGAGAGAGAGGCAATGTGGAATGAATTATTTCTGTCCTGCCTAAGGACACTACCGACTTGGCTATGGTAGGGATCGAACTGATCTTGGTTGGCTGGATTAGGTGAGGATTTACTTGTATGATACAGCTAAATTCATTCTAAAAGAAATGAAAGAAAATATAATTATATGGCGTTTTTTTAATTTTTTTAAGCAAAATTTGTATTACTGTAATGTTGATTTATCTATATAAAATATACGATTGTTTGTCATTTGAACCGTAACTGTAAATTGGGGAATATTAGCTAGGATTTAACTTTTGGGGGTTTTTTTCGAAAATTTTCCTCTTTAAAATCTTTATCTAAAAATCTCGCGAAGGATTCATTTCACATAGATTTACTACTAGAGAATTCTCCTCACGGGAATTAATTTATCTGCTCATGAATCTCTAAATTATCGTCAGGGGAAAAGTTTCTAGTTTCACAGTAGCTGAGATCTGTCCGATTGCTACGTAACGTACACTTATCTCAACATTCGATCAAAGCGCCATTTCAAAATGTTAAAATTCTACATTGATGTATAATTCTTCTAGGTGTATCTCGCGCCATGTTAACAGTGTATTTTCACTTTTTGATTATCAACTTCATACTTAAGTTAATACTGATTTGTTTTAAAACATTAACTTTGCGAATCATGTTCTCCATTATTTTTATATCAGTCGCTCCGTGTTAGAACCAATCGCTGAAGCAAGTTTTGTTTTAAACCGAAACATTTATAATACAGTTCTAGAGCGAAAAGCTTAACCCCACTGCACATTCAGTTGCGTTAGCGCACTTAGTTCAAAGTTTGGAAAAGTGCCTTTCACAATACAAAATGGTGCTATAATTATTTTATTGTTCATTTATTACTTTCCTTAGAGCTTTTGGTGTAATTTTCATGCGATTTACCGACTTCTGATCATTCTAAGTGCGGTCTTCGGCATAACTGAAATATAAAGAAAAAAATCGGTAACTTAATAATTGACAAATTATTATCAAGGAATCATTAGATTTCGTCGGATGAGCTTGAAGCATCTTAATGTTCATAATGATTTTATTGTTTTGTGTGAGATTCTTTTGATTAGAAGGAAGAGAATCTGTTTTGTACATTTTTTCATTGTGTCTGTTTTTCTTATTATATCCTAGAAGAGTCTTAACTCCGCTAAAGCAGAAGGCACTTATTTTTTAAATTATCAAGAAATCAAAATGGTGCTGCCGCGACTGAGAATAGTTCTTCCATCACTGGTTGGATTATAATGGTCTTTTGAACATCTTTGCAGGAAACAGAACGTGGTTTAATCGCAAATACAGTGACACGTGACTGGAGTCATGACAGTTTTAACTCGTGGTTCACGGGCTACTATCTACGTAATCGACACATAACCGCCTGGCTTATCCCACAATTTAAGCCTACTCAATTACCCTCACCTTTCCTTAGGTATTCCATAGTTTTGCCTTGAAATGATGTTATGTAGTTATCCAAAATATAGTACAAATGTTTCGTTGGTATCAAAGGTCAGCAGAATCAGAGTGACCGTACAACTTTTGGCTTCGGTTTAACTTGCAGCAAACTCAACAAAACAGCAACAAAACAAAAAGTGTCAAACTTTAACGTTCAGTTAAGTATTCTGTATGGAAACAAATTTGAGATTAGACATGACCTTTGTCTCGAAACATAAAAGGTTAAGTGTTTGTTTATTATAGTATCATCCCTACTTAAAAGGTCAGTCTGACTTTCACTAACCGGCCATATCAGATTCGAACCTTTGACATCCCGCTCCAAAGGCAAATGCCTTACCCACTAGACCAACCGGTCAGACGGTCATATTTACATACCTTTATCCGTACTTACATGCATCTTGGATTGCAAAATAAAACATAGATTCAAAGACATCTATCTGGGTGTACTACGAATAGTGTTACATTTACTCTCTTTTTTCTGTTTCATTTACCTTAAGCCATCAGTGAAAACGCAATGCTGAATTGCAAGAAATGAGAATGCTATTCTGTGTGATGTTTTTCCTGTTTTCATCTTATATTGAATACAGTCACCTTTTCGTACTGTGATTTTATTGCACTTCTGTGGCTATTTCATACTCAAAATGCCATATGTCTGTCATACCGATTAAACCCTTTCTCCGTGACCTTTTAGTCACAATACCATTGACAGTATCAGAAGGCGGAAACATTTTATTCAATTCCAAGATGTCTAAGCTGATTGGAAATATACATCAACTCATAAATACAATGCAAATGTTCAAAGAACTACGTTTATATTGTTGTTAAATGTCAAACGCAGTGGAAGCTTGATAAGTTAGGTGGCTTAGCCCAAATCAAAATGAACTTTAAAAGTGTTGACAACAAAAGCTGTCTCTCGGTCTATAAACTTATCCATCTTAGTCCACAGTTTAAAAAAGTAACATGGGCAACAGTATTACATACGTTTTGAAAGCTCAAACTGGAGGCGAGCGAAACAAGTGATCCGTGCACAAAGCAAACAAAAGAAACTCAAATACTCATTTCTTTAAAAAAAAAAATCGAATGTAAAATATAAGTGAATTTAGGAATTTGTTTGAATATGTTTTATGTCCCCTAATAATTTGTCTTAATGTCCGTGTATCATAACAACAGACCATTTCAGAAAAAAAAGTCACAAAGGTCGTGAAAAGAACAAAATATGACATAAGCTATTAAACGAGACTATAAATTACACTTAAATGATCAGAATCCAAGGCAATGTCTTGTTGAGTAAGCAATGTCTTGCCCATTGTTGTTTAAAAATGCCTACACCTTTTGTCGAATAAGAAATGTCTTACTTTCTGTTATGTATGCAATGTCTTGCATTTAGTTGAGTAAGAAATATCTTACCATTTGTTGAGTATGGCTTACCTTCTCTTGTGCAAGCGATGTCTTGCCTTTTGCTGTTTGAGAAATTTCTAACCAGTTGTTGAGAAAGCAATGCCTTACCTTCTTACCTTCTGTTGTGAAAGGAATTCCTTGCCTTTTGTTGAGTAAGAAATGTCTTACTATTTGTTGCTTAAAAAAAAGTCTTAACTTTTGTTGAGAAAGGAATGTCCAACCATTAGATTTTGTTGAATGAGCAATGTCTTGCCTTTCGTTGAGTAAGCAATGCCTTCCTTTCTCTTGATTAAGCAATGCCTTCCGTTCTCGTGATAAAGCAATGCCTTACCGTCTGATGTGTAAGCAATGCCTTACCGTCTGTTATGTAAGCAATGTCTTAACCTTACGTTGAGTAAGATAAGAACTTACCATTTGTTATAAGAAAAATCTTCACTTTTGTTGAGTAAGAAATGTCTAACCATTAAAGCTTGTTGAGTAAGAAATGTCTTAGCTTTTGTTGAGTACGAAATGTCTTACCTTTTGCTGAGTTAGAAATGTCTTACCTTTAGTTTAGTTAGAAATGTCTTACCATTTGTTGAGTTAGAAATGCATTGCCTTTAATTGAGTAAAAAATGTCTTTCCATTTGTTGAGTGAGAAATGTCTAACATTTTGTTAAGTAAGAAATGTCTTACCGTTTATTTGGTGAGCAATGTCTTACATTCGGCTGAGTGAGAATCGGATAATATAAAAACATTAAAACGTATCAAACTATTATACAAACGACACAAACTGTCGGTATGTTGATGTGCTTTTTTCCTATGTGTTGACGGTCGATACTGTATCTCATTATTTGTTATCGGCCCCTATTCGAATATGGTGCAGTTTGTGTACAACTTGTTTATGTAACTAAACATTACAGTAGAACAATAAAATCTGCAATTTTCATGGACAAACCAATCTGTTATGATTATTTGAACGAATTATTTGTAACCTTAATCAGGAATTTCAGCTATCAAACTGTCTCACTCAATTTCAGCATCGTTTACAATTTTTTTTATAAAAAAATTAAAATAGATATCAATTACTCCATGCACATCTTTGTTTGTCCGAAAACAGCAATATTATGCTCGACACATTACCGTGCTTTATCCTGTCACTTGCAGCATTATCGACCCGATAACAGGGTGCCGGATAATTTTTTTGACTTGTTTTATCGGTATTTTGTTTCTCCATATTGTATATATATATATATATATAGTTCGATGAAATAAATTATGCCTTCCCCAAACACAACATGTAGAAATTAAGTGATATCTCTCACTCTCTCGTCAATCCGGTCACATCAATGAGGGGAGCTGTCTTTTTGTTAGCTCCTTCCTTCCAGGGAAACAGTCTTTGCTACACACTTCTTCACTGCTCATATGATCATACAGGGAATATATCTGAAGTAAATGCTCTTCTGTTTGGTCTTAAAGACCACAATTATAGCGTTTCGGTGATGAGGATAGCTTCAATGTTTCATACATATGAGCATTGAACCTAATGTATCCTGTGTCAGCATTCAGACTACTCTTTATAAGGGCCCTAAGCTTTGTTTTTATGGGGCGGACTGGCAAAAACTGTCAGGTCTTCCTTAGAACGGAATTGTCTGAAGCCAACCTGTTGATAAGCCAGACACTTATTGATCTCCAAGTACCATTCAATTCGCTGATTCACAACACTCTCCGTGGCTTTCCCAACCACACTGCTGATACAGATGGGGCGATAGCTTGAAGCCTTACTATTATCTTTCCCCCGTTTCGAAATGGGTATCATGGTCGTCTCTCTCCAAATTTATGGAAGTTAACCTTCTCTCCGGCAAAGGTTGAAGATCTTAAGAATGTTCATTGCAAAGCGGCCAAGTTGGATAAGCATCTCATTTGTGATCTCATCTGGATCAGTTCATTTCATAGCGTTCAGCTGTTTCATGGGGTTTTTTGTAGCTCATTCAGGGTGACGCGTGTTTACGTTACCTGTTCTGAACTATAGTTTCTCCTCTCCCTCGTCTCTTGTCGTGCCTCTGTGTTGTTTCTGCTGATAGGGATGTTACTCACATCTGCATAATTGTCAGCGAATCTGTTTGCTGCCTGCTTTCCTACCAGCAAGGTTTTATTTTCTATTGAGCCCCTGTTGCTTCCTTCTACATCGTTCAACTATTTCCGAAAGTTTTGTCTCATCCTTTTCCGGTTCGAGAGATGCAGTTTTAAGGTGTTTTCAAATAAGTAGTTTTTATAAAGTTTCGGTCAATGGTAAGTGAACTGTTCCAGCTTCTTCTAATTTTCAGGAAGTTGACTATGAGGGTTGAGGTGGCTGCATCCATCTTCAATGTATACTGAAGTAGAACATTGATTCATGTTTGGTCGAGTTTGCTGATAACACAATGTATCTAGCTATTAGGCTTTCATTTTGCTTACCTTAATAGCTGCCCATTTCAAGTAACCTCAGGATAACAGTTTCATTAATGCCGTCTCGAAAATAATTGGGGCACTAATGAAATGTACCAATTTGTGCTGCTTTTGGCAATTTTATATATTTTCTGGACAAATTTAGACACAAATTACATCATAATAATCAGGAAGATTTTTATCTAGAGATGTCACTTTCCTTGGGGGTATTTTAAAGTGTCTCTTATTCTGTCATATACGCCCGAGGAAATATCAAGGATCAAACATTCTTCCTTTTCTTTTAATGAAAGTCATATCCATATATAGATGGTTTTACTTTCATATGGTGTTCCTTACGAGTCAAAAGCCAAACTTCAACCTGACAACAAAAACGAAGTTAAAAGTGTCAGGATGAGATAGGTACAAGTTTATTATGTAATTTCACTCTTTTTAAAGCACCATGATCACTCGAGATAACTTGAAAACTCTGCAATACCTTGATGGATATGCAATAATTGTGTCTTGCACATCTACTATTAATAGTGATTGGGTGTACCAATATTCATCGCAAACCTTTGAAAAATGAAGGAAGAATTCCCTCCACAAACTACCTACGTTACAAAAGTGGACCTGTCGACGAACCCACACGATGATTTCAGTATACCCCAAAAATTTTGGCTTGCAGGGTATACTAATTGTCAGAAAGTATTTTTTTTTTTACAATATCATTAAAATAAATACTGCACTACGTTTATTGCATGTCCTTTTGATTTAAAACGCAAGGTTTGGAATGCTTGTTGCACAAATAACTGGCAATTCTGCCTGTATGATGTCTTTCCTGGTAAAGTTAGTTCTACAAGAATAATAAGATCCAAGGTGATCAGGTGCTTTTAATGCCACTCTATAGACAGAAGCATTTACAACTTTATCAATGTTATACTGAATGACACTTTTAGGCAGCCTTCATGAATGAAACCAAGTGAACTAATCAACGCTCTATAGTCCTTAGTGACACACAGGAAACTTTTAACTAATGGAAAAACACCATCGGCATCAGGAATCTCATTCAGTCTTACATGTTCTCAATTACAGTTGAAAAGCAACACTCAAGCAAACACTCAGCAATAATTCACACCTTGCAAGGAGAAATTAAGATTCTTTACATTTCAAAATATAACATCAACTCTCAAGCTATCGGTCCTGATTTTACATGCGTAACTTAACCATAGAGAACATTTAAATTTTTATTTCAATAATAAGAATCAGCAGTTGCTAGCATCTAAGTATCACAGAACATTTTTATATAATTCAACTAATACAATACATTTAAAGATATACAACACAAATATTTACTTTTCGTACAATCAATAAAAGTCATCTACAATGAACATTAAATAAAGACAACTTGATATTTACCTTTCATACATCTACAATCTTGATTCCACTTCATTGCAATACTAGCACATTTGGGGTTTACTATAGATAATAAAAAGTTTCTTTAGGCGTAAAAAAAAAATATGTTTGTTGCAGGTTTCCCGACCTACCCTATTTTTCTGCCCCGACCCTAGAACTTTTTATGCATTTTAAATTTTTTTAGCATAAATATATTCAAATTTATGTTGAATTTGGTT